>JBBMKC010186184.1:0-15160 GCA_037834085.1 Bipalium vagum | reverse complement strand
TGCTCTTTTGATGGTTTAAATTTAATAATAAATCATTCATTTAAAAAATGTCAGTTACTTATGAAACACCCTGTATTTTCAATAATGATAAAATAATAATTTATTAATGGTCTCTCTTGTCATTACTTTTCTGCAGATAAATGTCATTTACAGTTGAAGTTATAAGAAAGAAAGAATATGGAAATTGAAAAGATATTGAAAACCTGAAGCTCCGTTTTAGTTCTCAGAGAAAGGTTTGGCTTCTGAATGTAAGTAAAAAATATTTATCAATAGCCTTAAAGATTTTCTTTTTTTCAAATTCAACACAGAACCAAAATTAATTCTATTTTCACTTGTTTCTTTGTCAAAATAATTTAGGACAAATTAATATGCCAAATTGGTACGATTTTTACATTTAAGTTATATATAATTAAATATAAAAAGAAAATAAATATAAAAAAATTAACTTAAGTCATTCTTTGAAAGGTTTACAGAGAAAGTGAATTCTCATTCCATTAATTAATAATTGAATAAATGAACCCTTTTATAGTTAATTTGCAAACTGGATTATTATTAAAGTCATCAGTGGAGCATAAAATAACTTGAATTAATTCGACATTCTTCGAGCATGGATTGAAGCGTACAATGACAGCTTTCTTAATTGAGAAAATATTTTTCTTCTATATTTTTAATAAATTAATTTTTATTATTTTCAGTTATTCTTTGATGTTTTTATGTTCTTATTTAAAGAATATTTTACTAAAATTGTTTGCAGTAAAGTAATTCAATAAATCTGAGTTTAGTTTCTCAAAGCCCTGTAGGATTTTATTTACCATTTCAATATTTCAATAAGGCTAAAAAGTTCCTGGATTCTCCCAGAAATATTGAACATTAAATAAAATTTTGAACATAAAATAATAATCATATATAAGCATGAAATATATGAATTGTTTAAATGTTCTAATTTTTGTTTCCACTAGGTATGATAAATTCAAAACCACTTTTCAATGTGATTCATATCTATTTCTCAAGCGTTGCAAGGAAATCACAAATATCCTATTCACAAATATGAAAAATTAGCAAAAACTGATTTATGTAGCTGGATCCCTTAGATCTTTCACTAAAAGATTTTTGGTTGTTTAATCATCTGAAGAAACATGTGCGAGGACATAAATTTATTTAAAATTCCTCATGGAGAAGGATCAACATTTCTTTGAAATAGGCTTCAATGGAAAAATTGCAACAATGTAAACGGCGGTTATTTCGAGAAATAAGACATGTAAATGTATACGAATTTTTAATAAAATTCTGTTGAGTTGACTTCATTATTTCTGTTAGAGTCCAATAAAACTTTAGCCGTAGTACGTATATAAAATATTTTTAAACTTACTTTTTTAATATACAGGTTTAAATCATTAACTTTTAAGTATTTCACAGCCATGAAAATCTTGTTTAAAATACCACAAGCTACTAATTTATTTCAAGCATTTAAACAAAAAATGATTTCAGCTCGAACAACTTTGTCAAAGTTCAGCCAATTTATTCGTTTAACAATTATTTTTTAATTATATTTTATTCACCTCAAGAACATGACCGAATCTCGAAAAATACTCCGTTATTTGAGATTCATTGATCGAATTGGATATTTGTCCTAGCCAAATGCAATTAGTTGGGAAACTGGGACCAAATTGAAATGAAGTAGATGAAGTGATAGAAGAACCGACCAAACATTTCAAAACAGCTCGAGGACTGACCAAAATTTTAACAACTTTTGATATATCACTGAATTGAATTAATGCAGAAGCATGCATTACGAGTTTCGGCTTAATTTCAATATCCTAACATTTTTATAAGTTATAAAAATAAAAATAATTAAAATACATACCAAAACCTTTCCCAATTTACTAAAATATTCATATAGAGTTTTAAAATTGTTTAAATGAGCTGGTAGATTGGATATTTGCAATGTTCTCGAAGCTTTAGGATGAAATTCATCTAGGCCTTGTGAACAGCTTGTGGTAATGTTCAATTCATCAAAGTCAAAAAGATCTGTTTAATTAAAATATTTATTATTTTTTTTATAGTAAATTAATTAAATTAAAAAATATAAAAATCAGAAATTAAAAAAGAACAAAATATTTTAAATATGGGATCTAGTAAAAATAAATAAAAATAATTAATCCGTTTAATCAGACAAATATGTGTTGGTCTTCGTAATAAATGTAGTCATAAAACATAGTTTATTTAAACAAATTTTCTCTAAATGAACAGATCTAAATCAATTCTATACAAAAATAAACAGTTCAACTGACATTTTCCAATGATTTTCTGTTTTGCTTAATCCACGTGTATTGATTTTTAGGTTACTTGAAGAATTTTTAGAATAATTATAAAAATAATTGTGCTTTCAGATATGAAATAAAATTCAGATAAATTTATTATTATAACAGTCATTGTTGCAATAATTTAACTTTATTTTATTTATTTATTTTATTTACTCTTTGGTTCACCACTCAGAGATTTCTGTCATCCACTTTCTGAAAATCATTTGGGAAGTTTATATAAGTAGTATAAACAACTTTTCAAAGTTATTTGGATTAGTTTTAAGTATCAGTGGGAAATTGAAGAATATTTCCCACTGATAATCATTTTGATATTTTCAAATCCCTCTTGTTTTAATAGGCCCTAACACAGAACAACAAACAGAATTTCATTGAAAATAATATCGAAAATTATATACATGAATAGTTTATATGGTACTTAAATATTAACATTTTCTAATTCACGAAAAAGCATGAATAACGAATTCAGTGGTTATTGGACATTCAAAGAATAATATATTATTTATTAAAACAAAAAAAGAAAAATATTTTACATATTTATTTATCATTATTAATAATACGGTATTTTTTTAAAAATTTAGTACTTTATTATTTATTAGATAAATATCAAAATAATCTAAAAAGAAAAAATATTATCCATTTGACTTGTGGTAAACCTTAGAAATCATTTGCAATGACTGAAATATTTTTAAAATTTTGTAAAATATTAAAAATTTTATTAAATAAATGTCGAGAGGAAATTAGAACAATGAGACTAACATAAAACATTTGAGTTAAAATAATTGATGGAGATTTGTAGAACTTTTACTTGTAGAAATCAATTGTCAAATTATTCTAAAATTCGTTATCAAATGCAAATTTAAAGTGAAATTTCGAAATATATTATTTATAGCAGACGAAATTAATTGAATTTTTAAAACAAATTTTATATTCATTTCTATAACAGGGTTGGTAAATGAGGCGAATTTGTATAAATTCCTTTTTAAAGTATTATCGTTTAATTTAATTTTTTGTTGCTTCACAGTCAATTGAATTTTTGTTTGTTTGTTTGAATCAATTAAATTAAAAATTCCTGAATTCAATTTTTTAATTGGATCTTTTGAAATTCTTATTTCCTAATATCTTTAAATCCGAATTAATTCTTCTTCATACATTTCTTCATAAAATTTTTTACAATTCCCATTATTCCTCTCAAAATGGATATTAAATATTTTCATATTATTAAACAGTGAATATTGGGGGAATCGATCGATTTTCATTTCGAGACAAAACTTAAAAATTTGCAAAAATTGTAAAAGCGGAAGTGAGAAAGCAGTTAAAACTGTTATAGAGATTAAGAAATTTTATTCGAATATCCAAAAATGATATTTATTGTTATTATTTACAGTTTTTGTCAATTTTTTGTGATAAAATTTGTTTAAGTTCAACTGTCTGACAACTCTATGTCTGAAAATTACTCCGTCTTTATATTTTTGTCCAAAATTGACTCTCAACATTCTATTCAGCGAGTAGTTATTATTATTAATAATAATATAAAGAACTTATTTCTTAAGTTATTAATAAATAAAATGAGATTAAGTAACAAGGTTATTTGGCTAAGGACATAATAAAACAAAGCAGTGTCCAAAAGTTTGAGCTAAAAAATTTATTTTAAAAGAAAATAAACAAAATCAAATGTATCCTGGTGAATTTTACATAAAAGAAACGATTTATTGCTCTATTTAAGTACTATTACACCAATTCAACCGATTCCCATTAAAATTTTATATATTTATTATTTATTAAAATAATTATTTATTTATTGTTATTAATTTATTATTAGTTAGTCGGATGTTAAAAGAATCATTATGTGTATTTTGTTTTTGAAACAATATGTACTTCAGTGTTGTTATATACTTTAAAGAATTCTTAAGAGCTTTTCTCTTCAAATCAGTTATTCCAAAGGACTATTTGCCATTATTTCAAAGGTTAAAATAATACATTTTTGTTAATCGATAAACTAAAACTCGTAAGTTTGTTTCGAGTTGATTAATGTTGATAATTGATTATTTGAGTTTATTACTGGATTTGCGTATTGTATTTTAGTAATTTTTTATTACTTGATCATATTTTCCATTACCTTCAACGAGTTCCAAATAGAATTTCAAAGATTTTTATCGAGAAAGAAATACATTGGGTTTATGGTTGATTTCTTGGTAATTTCATTGACTTCATACAGAAATCATTTTCTTTGTGGTTATCTTCCATTTCATGTATTCAAATAGAAACAATGTATTGATTTATTTGCAATTGCATCTCAAGCTTCTTTAGCATATGTACTGGATTTTCAGCGAAAACCTATTCTATATATTTCAGAGTACCAGTCTATCAAACTGAAATCATTGCTTCTAAGATTAAAAAATTTCAAGTTATTTATTTATATACCTAATACAATATTTCAAGTAATAAAGA
This sequence comes from Bipalium vagum, assembly GCA_037834085.1. NCBI lineage: Eukaryota > Metazoa > Platyhelminthes > Tricladida > Geoplanidae > Bipalium > Bipalium vagum. Next base: position 10,388 of record JBBMKC010186184.1, on the reverse strand, counting down.
TAACAGTCTCAAATCTTTGCGCAGATGCAAAAGGCTGAAATAAATACTATTATGCATTAGAAGATACGTTATTTTTAATTATCTATGTAATTTCATCTCGACTTAAATAGTCTAAGAACCTGGTTGCATTAGATGACCAGGCAACGAATGGTTATGTTGCTCTGTGTGGGATCCCAGTAACAGAAAGGCAGCTGGTATCTAATAACCAAAACCAATGAAGAATAAAGAAGAAGTACGAGGAAGATGGTGCTTGATGCAGATAAATAAATTTTTGATTTTGATTTTGAGTGTTATCTATTTGTATGTTAGAAAATCAATAATTACGAAAACTCAATTAATTCACAAAATTTTTTTAAAAAGATTAAAATTAATACCAAAAAATCAGTCAATAAACTTTTTGCCTATTTCGAGTAATATTATACAGGGTGTAATAAAAGTTCGGAGGCTATTTTATAAACCGGGATTTCTACATTAAAAATAAATTTTACATTTTGTATATTGAATGCCTAGTTTAAATGGTATAGTAATTTCAAATTCATATTTTCTATTTTAGATGTCAGGTAATAATAAAAGCATTTGTTCTTGTATAATTAATTTACATCAACAAAACAAAAGTCAGATCGAGATAATTCGTTTGTTTAATATTGAGAAATCGGTAGTTTTGAAAGCAATCAGACGATTCAAGGATTTAGGGGATATCAGTGACCATTCACGAACCTGAAGACCATGTACTGCAAATACCTCACACATCTGGAAAATCCTTCGTGATAGCATTAGGCACAATACCCGGCGGTCAATGAGGAAAAATGTTAAAGAAATTGGAATATCCGAGTTTAGTTTCTACAATATTGTTAAAGTGAACTACAACTCAAGTCTTTAAAGTCCAAAAAACCAATACCTGGATGGAAAAAAGGCAGAAAAAGAATGGAAAGATTTCGCTGTTTACTGCATGAACGCTTTGTTCAATTTCAGCGCTGTATTTTTGTTAAAACAAAGTAAGAAAACATCATATTTTAAAAAGCTACAGAAAAATATTGTTCTAGTACATAATATGAAAAAGAATGTTATTTTATTTATGAAGTAAAGTTGAATGACATTTTTCAAGATAAAAATATTCTAATATTCATACAAAAATAATCAGTAGAAACATAGGAAGATGAGACTCGTTTGGTTTCAATAGATATGAAAAAATCATATTGATAAACATCGGGTGGTAGGTTAATTAACCTTATTCCTCTTGAGGACCACGTGTGGTCCATTAGTTGGTCAACTATTCAATATAATCACACTGGACAAGATATTATTTAACATTGATTATAACATTATAAGTTGTACATGCTTTGTCTAAAGCAATATAAATAGAATTATGGTCTTAAAGTGACGAGAGCATACATTTTTGACATAATAACATTTTTCAATGTTTACCATTTAAATAGTATGAAAAACCGCTTATATAAAGAGATCAAATGTATTCAAATTAATTATATGAACACCAAATTCTTCATTTTGAATTACATGACAGCTTTATTATGGTATTTAATTTATATTTTCCAAGTAAAAAATAACGAAAACCAGGAAATAAAGTAGTATAATTCGGAATACTTATTTTATTAAAAAAAGATTTATTTTATTATATTCATAATATAACGACAACCAGTTCAGGTTTTGTACTTACCAAAAATATGATATCCTGTATTTAGTGGAATTGTAAGAGGTTATTTTTAGTAAAGGGTACATTTAAGTGATCAGATCAAAGCATTGATGGAGTAATTGAAAAATACAGTACAGAAAACGATTGGAATTGTTGAACAGGAAGAGTTTTTGTTTACCAACAGACAACGTCAAACCACATATTGATATTGTGATCAAAGGAAAATTAAAGGAGTTCGGTTGAGAAGTAAGGTACAACCTATTTTTCCGATCAGATAAAAGATCTGCATATCAGAGTGGTTCAACATTAACTGTAGACATCAATCTAATTCAATAGATTTCAATAATTGGTTGGATCATTTTTTGCAGAACTAAAAGTTTTTTACGAAAATATTATACAGAGCCTTCCAAAAGAACCTTTACTACTTTTAACATATTAAATACTAAGTAGTTTTTGTTTAAATAAATTAATATTTAACATTATTCTAGCTGAAAATTTGAAAATTAAATATGGATCGTTATACGAAATATGCAACAACGGGCAGAAATTGTCAAAATATTTTATCAAAGCTGTAGTTCAATTTTAGTAACCGTTAAAAAATTAAATGCAAAATTTGGGAAAAACAAATGTCCATCAAAACTAACAATTTACAGTCTGGTTAATGCTTTTGAAGCATTTGGCTCGGTAGCAGATCGACCAAAATCTGGACGACCTTGATCTGCGCGTATATCTGAAAATATTGCAAGTACACGAGAAAACATTGAAGATAATAAATGCACCTCAATCAGTCATAGAGCTCAGGAATTAAACCTCTCAAAATCCAGTTTGTCGCGGATAATGCACGAAGATTTGCATGTGAAAGCCTATAAGCTTACCGTAGTTCAGAAGCTTAAAGAATCAGACCATCAAAGTTGCCTGAATTATTGTAATTGGTTGTTAGAAAGATCAATTGTGGATCCTCATTTTTGGAAAAAAATCATTATGAATGATGAAAGTCATTTTCACTTGAGTGAAGGTGTTTTTAATATACAAAATTGTCGAATTTGGGCAACAAACAACCCTATGTTTTGAAGGAAGAAGCATTACATTCGCCAAAAGTTACTGTATGGTGTGGAATATGGGCAAGAGGTTTAATTGGTCCATACTTTTTCGAAAATGCTGCAGGTAAAGCAGTTACAGTAACGGGAGAGAGATATCGACAAATTATAGAAACATTCCTTAAGCCTTATCTGAATGATTTTAATGTGGAGAATATTTACTTTCCGCAAGATGGTACCACATCCTATAAAAATAGGAAAACAATTGCATTATTACACGAAACTTTTCCATCTTGCGTGATCTCACGTTTCGGTGATGTTGATTGGCCTCCCAGATCTCCCGATTTGACGGCTCCAGACTATTTCTTATGTGCTTATCTAAAAGACAAAGTTTATATTAATCAACCAAAAACTATTACACAACTCAAAGACAACAATTCGGAACAAATCGCTATGATCTCAATTGACTTATGCCAAAAAGTTATACAAAATTCCATAAAATAGCCCAAACTTGTAAGTCTGCCAGAGGCGGTCATTTTAATGAAATTATATTTAAAATATAAAATTTTGTAATATCTGTGTTTAAATAAAGGTATAAATAAAATTACTTGGATTTTTATATTTATGTACGGAGAAATAGCGACTTAAAGTAGTAAAGCTTCTTTTGGAAGACCCTGTAGTTTTCTTTGTTAAAATACTTCACTTTTCCGTGGAGTAATGTATCACAAAATAAAGGATGGCAATGACAGTGTTTCAGATCGTGTTAGATTTGATCTCAATTCGAAATTTTATCAAGAAAATGGAGATGAAGAACGTCTAGGCGATGATTTCCGGCATCAAAAGAAAGATTTGTAAAATTGAAAGTTCAGGTTCTTTAGGTTTATATAAAAAATGACAATATTAACTCAAAATATGTTATTTTAATAGGTTTTTCGGAAAGTCTTTGTGCATAAGTGAACATTTAATTAACAAAGAATTGTACAAAACAAAACTACATCATTCTTCAAAATACAAACCATCATTTTCTATGACAGCTACCCACATTTCTGTAAGCAATTCAATTTGTCGCCGATACCATTCCTTCGGTTTAGAGATAAAAAAATTCCAGGCATGCCGATTCTACGTCGTTGAATGTACTGAACTGTCGACTACGTAAGAAAACATCCATGGAACGGAATAAGCCGTAATCTGGTGGTGCGATATCTGGACTATAAGCAGAATGAGTTAAATTTTTTATTTTCACTAATTCCTTAAGTCTTTGTTGAGCTACACGAGAGCACTGTGCAGGATAAACCTTGGACCAATTTTCGACAATTATCAGCAACTTGAATGTGGTTTATTTTTCCTTGTATTTTGGATGGAGTCTACTTATACCTTGACCTTCTAAAATTTTTTTGACGGCAGCTTTTGCATTTGCCCTTTTTTCCAATAATGACACATAGTGCACGAATTGTTACTTAATCTTCATTCATTTCAAGCTAGATAAATCTTTAAAATAATATATAACACCTAACAAAACAAAATGTAATTTACTTAAAAATATTAATGTAAAGGTAGTAACTAATTATTGCACTAAGACTTTCCGGACAACCTAGTATATATGTGAAATATATTTTATATAAATTAATTGTAACATATAATTACACTTCATTCGTTTTTGTGAATTTACCTTATTGGCAAATATTATTATCAACTCGTTATTGGACAAAATGGACAATATCTTTATCTTATAAAATAAGTATTAGAATGTTAAAACTCTGTTTTACGGTTTCATATAAAAATTCGGTAGTAAATAATTAATTGTAAAAAATTATTTCCACATTGGGAATAACACTAAAATATATTCCTCAGTATTTTAAAACTCTTAAATAACAAATTGGTGACAATAAATAAAATTTTTTAAAGATTAAAAATGAATAATTTGAAATAAGATCTTGAAAACCTACAAATACAAAACATCTTCAAAAAAGACCCTGTAGACATAAAACAACTGGAGAAACACAATTTTATGTGATTGACATAAAAGATCCAAAAATCAAAAATCAGAATATACGTCTAAAGTGACACTATCAAAATATGCAGACAGACTAGGAAGAGAAGCAAAATATTCGGAAAGTCGTAGGATTAAGTACAGAATTAATGTATTAATGAATTTCTGAATTTAGCAGAGAATATTTAATTCTTTAAGTTAGGTAATTTGATCACTATGCATTGCATTTATATTTCTAAGTTTGTCCTGAGGGTGGATTGATAAGTAAGAAACAAATAATTTTTATTAAAATTAAAATTATTAGCATAATCTCTTTTTAGGCTTATAACTTTTTCTAACAGTGCTTGAGCTTGATAACGCCATTAGAAAATTAAGCTTCAAAATGCTCAGTTGTTTGACTTATAACATTGTCGTTTGACCAAAACCTCTTTCCTCTAAGCCGTTTTTGAAATCTGGAAACAAAAAAATCATAATGCGATAAATCTGGAGAATACGCTGGATAGTAAAGCAAATCGTACTGCAATTCTTGCAATCTTTGTTCAGTTTTAAAGAATCAGCGATAAGGCTTATTTTCATGATGAATATGCAATTTTTTTCTTCAAACGATATTTTTTTCTTGAGATATTTACAATGTTAATTATCTCCCGAACTTTCAGTAGATAATCTTCTGAAATAATACTGTGGATTTTATTGATCATTTTTGGCATAGTTACTTTTTTCGGACAACCTGATCTTTGTTTGTCAATCGTGCTTGATCGACGAGGTTTGAATTCAGCGAACCAATTTTTCACCACTAAGTGTGATGGAGCAGATTTATAATAATGTTTATTGAAATTTCCTGATGTTTCTTTGGCCGTCTTTCATTTTTAAAGGTAGTGTTTAATCAGTACACGATATTCTTTTTTCATAGAATTAAAAAGTTGCTTATTTCAAATGATTTAAACAAAAATCCTAACACTTGAATTAATAAAAAAATATTATAAAATTAAATTAGTTGATCGTACTACTCAATGAAAAGGTATAGTTTATTTTATAACGACGCTAGTTTGTCAAGTAGTTTACTTATCAATCCACCATAATATAATGTTTATGAACTACTAAGATATTAAAATTTATTTTTAAAAAATAATAAAAAAATCAAAATAAGAAAATCGGATTAAAAATCTATATTTAGACTTAAAGGAGAAAAAACAAATAATAAAATACTTTTATCATTTTGTTATCTCAATGACTGATACTTTCTTTCGAAGCCTGTTCCATAGGAAGAATAACACAAATAATATCTTTTCATCTCCTCTGATGTCTATTGTATGAAATTACTAATAAAATACTTCTAGCAATAATTTTAATATCTGTCAAACGAGATATGTGGGTTTCTTAATAACTATTTTCTTTTTACGGCAATCACTTGACAAATTGAAGAAGAGATAAAATTCCTTTCCTCCTTTTGATAAAAGAAAAATTATTACATTAATCTTTATTTTATGGTATAATTATTATTTTTCCCTTTTTAAGTGAATTTCACTACTGCATTTATTTATTAGTAACATTTACTTTGTGTATATTGTTATTATGTATATATTTTAAATGTAACATTATTATTTATTTTCTACCTTTTATTATTATATTACAGAACTAAAAATTGTAAATATAATGCTCTTGAGATAATTAAATCCACGAGGAGATTATTTAATGAACAGCGATTCAATGTCGATAATTTTATAAATATTTATAAGACCAAAATTCAAGTCTTCAGAATTATACATATTATATTTTGTCATACGAAACGTTCGATTTTAATAGTTAAATGTTTTACAATCTCTTATAGTAAAGCTGTAGAAATAAATTAAATATTGAAATTATATTTGAAATCCTGATATTAAAAAAACAAACTGCCAAAGAAATTCACAGTAAAAATTACAACATACAGCTTTGGAAGCTGCTATAAACATTAATTTGGCATTAGGCAAAGGTAAAGTTAATGAATGCATCATTAGGCGGTGGTATGTGAAATTTGCGAAAGATGACGAAAACCGATCAAGGACATACCATGGTAGGCCCAGAATTTATCATTGAAAATATCGCTTTACTAACCGATTACTAATTAAATTTAGTCAAACCATTCCATATCTTGCTAAAACATTCATTGTTAATCCCAAGGCAATTACAAGGGATTGGTAAAGGTTAAAAAAGGTTAGCCATAGGTTTTGCATTTATTGAACCAGTTACAAAAAAATAAGCAACAAAAAATTGAAAATCTTTGTTGTTACGCAATGAAAGTGATCGGGGTTTAAATGGTTTCATAATAAGTGGTGAAAAATTGGTTCTCTATTATAAATGAGAACGTTAAGTGGAACGGATAAATGTCGATCAATCTTCGACCCCTTGTCCGTAACTTGCTCTGCACCACAAGATAATAATGCTGACCATCTGGTGGTTCATAGCTGGTGTCATACATTTTTCATTGCTTGATCCTGGTCAGACAGGTACTGGACCAATCTAGAAATAATGCACCAAAATTAAGTATTAAGTAGAGTTGAGTGATTAACAGGAAAGGAGTAATCCTGGTACATGGTCTTTTGTACATTTGTATATGCAAAAAGACTTTACAAAAGCGAATTGATAGGAAGTTTGCAGTATTTACTTATTTCTCAAATCCGGTACCAACGGATTACCATTTTTTAAGCATCCCCATAATTTTCTGGCCAAGAAAATCATTGCAAATAGAAATGGCTATCTCCGACTTCATCACTTCTATAAAAAGAGTTTTACATACATCGTATTCAAAACCTGGTAAATCGTTGATACAAATGTGCTTAGTGCAATGATGACTATCTTATTTCATATGGCAACTTAAGATATTACAATACATAAGAAAGTAAAAAAACAGAATTGTTAACAACACATTTATTCCAGGAATGGTACAATATTTTATGACCAAAATTCACTTCAAATATTCAGTATGTCAGAAAATGATGCTGTTCAGATCCTCTCTCAATCAATTAAACTCATAAGTCAGTTTGTATGTTGTTTTCCAAGAACTGTTCTATGAAAATTTTTATTTCATGCATGAATTTCATTTTTTTCTTTGATTTCAAATTCCGGAATATGAAGCAATCCATCAGGTTAATGTTAGGAGAGTAAGATGACTGCGAGATACGCTTGATTGTATTCTGCTCCAAGAAAGAATTAGTAAATTTGGCTACACGAGGGCGAGTATTGTCCTGTATTATATTAAGGTTTCCATTTCTGATGTTTATTTTTCTGATTAGCTAATTCAAACAAGGTATAATGAAATTGTGGTTTTATAATGCTTTGTTATTAATCGGTGATTATATATAAAATATATTTCATATTACAAAAAAACATTTTACACAAAATATAAGCGCTATTAAAAACGCTGTCCCCCATAATATAATGTAAAAATATTTTCTGTAATATTGGCTTCAATCATGTAACATTTATATCATTTTTATATAGAACTGAAAATTGAAAATTATTATTTATGGTATTTTCCGCAGGGTAACAATGTATTTAATAATTTGTCCATTTACCAAAATTAAAATGGTATTATTAAGTTCAACGTCAGTTTATAGATGGAATCTGAGAACTAAAGTCAATAATTCTTATATAAATAAACATCGTCTGTAAATAACAAACCCCAGATGCACAAATGTACAGTGAAATAATTAATGCCAATAATAATAATAATAATAATAATATAAAATGAATATGATCATATTGTTATCTGAACAGATTAAAAATATAATAAAAGCTTTGTGGTTGATGATGCTGAAAAGTGTCAATCAATAACTGTTGACGGTATAAGCGTAAGGAGAGTACTATTTATTTACTAAAATAAATCAATGGAGACTTTGCAAAAATTAAATATTTATAAAAAGGATATTATAATTAAGAAACATGAAGTATACTAGTCATGAAAAAATAAACTACCATATCCTGGGTGAAGCTCAACAGACAGAGATTTCGATGCCATTTGTAATGCCTTTTCTGCATCAAAAGGATTCACAAAGGTTACAATGGACCATCTGGTGGGACTGGGTCCGGCTGCAGATTCCAAAACAATACTTTTGATATTATAAGTACTATTCTCATTTGCTTTACTTTGAATACCGAATTGTTGTATTAAGCTATGCCTAATACTGGATTCAGAACATTGCAGTGACAAACGACTGACTTTGATACCTCGTGGACCTTGAGAATGTCCCAAGGGAGAAAGAATGTGCTTATTATTATTTCGATCAATTGAAATCTTGAACGATTGATCTCTGAACATTAAAATAATAATAATAATAATAAAAAAAATAAAATTCAATATTGAATGATTATCATTTAATAATTATTATATCTAAAAATAATGATAAAGAAAAAAAATCGATAATTTTCATCTTGTTTCTTTTATGGAAAGTTTACAGAAACAGTCTTATTAAATTTTTCCAACCAATTTAGTTTTCGTAAGTGAAATATTCTCAGTGAAATTCTTACACAAATATTTACTTAACGAAGAGGAGAAAAAAATTGACCAGAGATCGGCCAACTCAGAAATCAGAATGGAAATGGCCAATGAGAATCGATGGTAAACAATTTTAGGGATATTTTTACCTTGCCTGATAACATTGATTTTCGAGCAATATTCTCACATCTCCCAGTCTGGAGAGTCAGTTTAAATTTGGTAGAGGAGAGACGAGGACTCGGCGTTTTCCAGTTTTGTTTAATGGTTAATAATAGTAATAATAAAAGTAATATCATCAACAATTTAAAAATAGGAAAAAACAATGAAAAAAAAAAATAAATAAAATTTATCTTTGAAAATTACTGAATATTATCAATATCGAATTTTCTCATTTCATCAAAAATTCATTTTCCACTTTTACCAATAATCCATGAATTTTTAGTTTTAATAAATAATAATTTCTATTTCAATTTTTCATCATTGTAAATCCATTCATATCCAAATGTGATGTTGTCGTTTCACTGGTAAAGTCGTTGCTGGTGTAAATATTCTTTTGGGGAAAGTGGTTGCAAAAATTCCTTGACAAATTCTACTGATAAAAATATCAATGGGGCACGAGAGAATTTTGATAGCAATTTTTTTTATTCCGTTGATTTATCGGAGGAATTCGCAGAGAAAATTGTGTACACAAGTGTATGTAAAAGTGGTTATAAATTGAAATATGTTTGACATTTAGACCATAATCGCGTTGCAGACCAGACTTAGGCAGACGATTGCCACTGGGTTTATGACAGTTTCGTCTGAGAATGACAAAGCAATGTTGACTTACTATGATCAATCTGGTTCCCAGTTGTACAAATATTTATTTAAAAATAGATTTTCCCATTGATAATTTGGGAAATTTTTCAATGAGAATTGTTTTAATTTCCTAATTGACAAAGGTAGACTTTCCTGGAAATCAAAACTCGTTCTATTATATTTGTTTGTGCGTATTTAGAATGTTGTATAGAACCAGGAACTGAAAAGTTGACTTAAGACAAATATAAATAAATAAAAATTGAAAACTATTTATAACTACTTCTGAGACATTAATCGATTTATAAAGTATTTCTTAGAGAAAGATAAACAAAAAAATCATATTTCGTCAAGAAACAATGTCAATCTTGCAATTTTTCGATTATTTGGTTTTATTTATATTTATTTTGATTTATTATTTTTATTATTAATAATTTCTCT
>JBBMKC010186073.1:0-15162 GCA_037834085.1 Bipalium vagum | reverse complement strand
TAAAGAAGTGAGTTAGTTATTTATTCACGACCAAGGACCATTGTTAATCTGTACTGCTCTGTGTTTGGACATCTGTGCCTGGGAGTCTCCACATTTCTCCCTCACTTTGAGAACTTTTCCCTCAAAAGTGGATTGATCGCTTGGCAATTGGATTAATATTTTTTCACCTTGTTGTGTCTCCGCCACCAATCCTTTTATAGTTATTATTTGACCTTTCTGTGATATTAATTGTGTGGGTATTTGGAAATTATGGATTGCTTGTGTTTGGTATTTTATTGGCCATCCTGCTATTGTAGATATAGGGACGTCAATGTCAGTAAGCAGATTTAACTGTGTTGTTTGTATTACGGGATTTTTATTTATTGAAGATTTACTTTTCTTTTGGTCATTTACATTTTTTGTAGGTAGGTTTAACCTTTTTCTATTTGATACTGGTAATACGTAATTATTACCAATATTGGAGTCTTTATTTGTGGTGTTCAGTGTTTCTGTATCCTTTTTCTGCGGTTCAGTTGATATTATGGACATTTCCAAAGATGCATTTATAAGTTCTTCTATGGTTAGAATACAGTCTTCGTATTCTGAATCTGATTGATCTGATGTTTTAGCGGCACTATATCTATTGGCCATTGCTAGGGTTACAGCTTTTCCTCTTTCATATATGGATTTTATTATTTGATAACCTCGGCTTTTTGGTTCAGGTGGGGGCAATATAAAAGGATTAGGTGGTATTGGGTTCAGTATTTGCTCATTTGCTTGATATAATTTAATACTCGTGCTTACTGCTTTTAACTCGTTGAGCATTCTTAATTCGACCTTGAACCATAATTCTCTTAACATGTGTGTTATTTTTACACAATGTACTTTAGTCCATTCCTGGGGTTGCCTGGTATTCATGGCAATATCGGGTATATCCAGTTTTTTGGCTGCTTGTTGCAAGCGCACAGTGCCCTCGGGGTGATATTTAATAGTTGTTTTAGGTGCTGTAGCTGCGGAACATCAATATATCCGGCTACAGTCCCCGTGTGAATGCCACAAATTGTAAATAAGTATTCTACTTGTTGGCAAATAACGATCTTGTTTTTTACTGCCTGTTGAATGGCTTTCCAAATTTTTGGTTCGTCTCGACCATTTTGGAACGCATGATCTTCTATTCCTGTCATGGCGACATTTAATTTCACGAATTTTCTGGGAGCCACTATTTCCATGAGTATTGTTCCTCCAATATTCTCCATGATGTGAACTGCTAATAGAGCGTACGTTTCGATATCGGAACTCGCTCTATAGGTAGTTACCTCTAGGAACACCGAGTTGTTTTGAATATACCCTAGTTCTGCTCTGGGTAAATAATACGCATTATTTGTTTTAATTGATTGATATACTATATCAGTTTCATTATGTAATAATATTGTGTTAGGAGTAAAATTTGGGCCATAGAGATCTTCCACTACAATTACGGTGTCGCATTTGGTGGTTTCAAAACATAAAGATCTAGCCCTGCCTGATAGGTCTAATGCTTGTATGGAATGATATTTTTCTACTAACGTTGGGTGTGGTATTCCTCCTACTCTTATTGTGACCGGATGGTTGCATATATGAATGTGGAAATTCTCGTTTTTATATGTGGTTTCTTTAATATCTTTAAGGTATTTTATACCGGGGTTCCTTATATTATATATGTACATAACTCTTTTTGCGGTACTTAAAAATTTGCAATGGTTGGATATTGCTGCTACTTCCATCCTTATACTATTTGGAAAAAATAAATCGTCATGGTTATTGATTAATTTTATACTTTCTTTGTAAGGAGGTTTTTGGTATTGTACAATGTGTAACGTTGCTTTTTCATTGCTATCGGGTAAATATTGGCTTAAATGTATTTTAAGGTTTTTTGTTATATGGTCTTGAATAACCTGTCTGGATGGGGCTGAGACATTGGATGACAAGGCCTTTTTGTGCTTGGGTGTTGTTGCATTTGTGACTGTTTTGACGACTGGTCCTCGTTTCTTGTCGACTCTGAGGCTTTATTCATGTCTATAATAAATATAAGTATATATGATCGCAACACCAGTCTATAACTAAAATCGTTTAGCTGTGTGTTAACGTTTTTTATAAAATATAACTCATAGAGACATGGTGATTTTAATAAAACATCTGCTTCATACTGTAATTGCTATAACTCAGTTGTTTCGTATACAACTGATGCAATTCTCGAAGATCTTTCACTTCGTACACAGTGACCATTGCATCTCTTTTTATTTATATGTTATTAAATAAAAAATAAACAATAAAATAACGGTTAAAGACATAAAGGTTATAATTACAATAAGTGCAAGGAAGGAGTGATTTGACCGGGGTATCAAATCAAGGATCAGATTTTTCATGACTTCATTATTATTTTGAACTTTTTTTATTTATCTATGATATGATAAACAAAGATATGATTTCTGAATCGTTTAACAGGTGGATCTTTATGATTATCCAAGATTTTATTTAATCTATCTATTGATATTATTCGTGTTGATTCATTTTTATAAATCATAAAGGATCTTAATACTGAATCCATGAACTCCCATTGATTTTTTACTAAGATTTTTCTTCTCCATTGTATGGTATAGTTACCGGATATTAAGTCTGTAAGGACAATGTTATTTTTATTCTTATCCAAAATACCACAAAAAATTCTTCCATACTTATTAGGACCATATAGTATACACAGAATCCTTTCTAATTGATGTGTATGGTACGACCACGATCTTTCTCCTAGGGATATCTTCATAGGAATTATTATATCTTTAAGCTGAATTTTCTTTAATATTTTACAATGGTGAAAAGTGTTATATTCGTAGATAGTAATGGCCACTTTATATGTGAGGGTATCATTTAGGTTTCTTAGAATGAACACTTGCAATCCTGGAAATACGTCTGATGATAATAGAGGAAATTTATCAGCGCTTACAATAATTTTAATGTCTACCGAAGTATTTGGGTTTATTATAATGACTAATGCAGTTTTGGCTGTGATTATTGAAATATTGGTAAAGCATCGGTTAAGATTTAGGGTATTAATATTATCAATTAGTAAAAAAAATAATAAACAAAGTAATAATTTACTTGATCGTAAATTATACTTATGTGTTTTGTTTGATCTGTTTATCGATGATGACTGTTGAATTCCATCAATATTGTTATCACTATTAGTCTTACTTTTATTATTTTGGTCTGTTTTACTATCAGCTTCGCTTTTAGAAACAAAATCAACTTTTTTTACACCTATTCATGTGTATTAATTCAGGATCTTTTTTGGGTTTTTGCGGATTTCTTAATAGGAAATTGTTGTTGAAAATCTTTTCGATGACATAAGGTCCTTTGAAAGTCCGAGTTAATTTTGGAGTTTGACCTTTTTTGATTGCCGGATTTTCTACCATTACTCTGTCACCAATAGTTAATAAAGGGTTTTTTGATTTTTTATCATAGGATTCTTTCATTATTTCTTGATTGTATTTTATGCTTAATCCTGCTTTCTTCCACGCTTCTTGCATTCGTTCTTTCATTATTGTTGCGTAATCCGGTTCTTCCATAACATGGTCAAACATAAAATTCATTGTTTTCTACAGAAATAAAATTTGTCCAATTTTTTAATTAAAATTAATTCTATTTAATGAGTGGCATGGTTTTTTTTATTTAATTTAAGTTGATGATAATAAGTTTTTATCCAGATTTAATTTTGACATTTTTAATAGAAAAAAATTGAAAAAATATATCTAAAATGCACTTAATATGATTTGGTGGTAACCTCTTGAACGCAGATGGTTTTACCCATTCATCTTCTAAATTAATAAAAAATAGTTGTGTTAAGTTCCTAAAAACTGACTGATTTAGATGGGTGTTAAAAGATCGATAATTGGGCTTTTAGGTTTCTTAACAAATTATTCAATATTAGAAGGGTTTACGGAAGAACGTTCAAGTACAAAAACTAAAAATTACTGTCAAAATATAAAACTTAACAAATCGAAAAAGATTGAAAAATTTTTTAATAAATCTTTATTGATAAAATTATTTCACAAAGGTTTAGGGTACACATTTTTTGGAAGATTTTAACAGCCAATTAAAGATATCTTTAGACACAGACTTAGTCTAGTGTGTCAAAGTCATCAGACGTTTCTCAGCTAGCAAAAACACAAAAAAGTTATATGATCCTCGATTAAGAATCGGGTATTTATTTTCAAGATAACTGATTTTAAAGTTTAAGTCAATCGGTTAAGATTGTTCAAAATTTGTTATTTTATATGGAGTTTAATTTAATAAGGATACTTCTGTGTCGATTAGATCGAACAGAGTATGTGTAATATAATAAAAAGAATAATAATAATTACTCGTAATTCTGAATGTCTTGTCTGTTCCGAAAAATAGTCTGTAATTGATAATTTAATCTTGTGGTTTTCATATTCCGAGATCTGGCACACCCTTATAACTAGACAGCTGTGTGAATGTTAGTTGGTATACAATAACTCTGATATTAGTGTCCCAGTTATAATTTGACTTGTATACAATTTTATTTTTAAAAACAAATATTTTTAGTAAGCACTAAATTACTTAAAATATAATTTATTTTATTTTCTATTATTAGAAAATATTAATATTTTTTTATATTTTACTATATTTAGTAAATCTAGGATTTTAATTTTAATCTTAATATTATTCTTCCTTTATAATTTATTGTTAAGTGATAATAAAACAATAATAATAATTATTATTAATATTGGAATATGGTTAAGAATTGACTGCTAGTTCGACGGTTATAATCTTTTACATAAAATCCATTAAAAATCACCATAAACACAGTTAAATGTTTTTATTGTGGGATGCTCCACATATTTATTTTTCTCTGATATGAAAATTGTATAAATAATCAAATTTACATTTTTCCATAAAACTTGCTAAAATTTTAGAATATATTTGATCTCTATCTGTTTTTGAAATTTTAAATAAATTTCTTATACTTCTTAAAGGTACATCAAAAATGATTGAGATAAATATATTACTGAAGTTTTATTATGTCTTCCTGGTGTAAAGTACATTTCCATAATATGTTGATTTTTTTATGCATATACATTTTTTATTATTAATTTGTAAATTAAAAAACAAATATGATTACAAAATTCAAATTTACACTTGTGGGGTTACACTTTCTGCATTATTTTTTTCGTATGGAAGAAACATATCAACCTAAAATATTTTAAGTGTTAAAAATGGAATTCCATGTCTTTTCATGGTCTAATCTTTAAACCACATGTATGTTATCCTTTCAATTGTTGTTTTCTTGGATTAATTATAAGTTTGAGGTCATTCTAGTTTCTTTCTACAGTTTTAGATGAAAACTAGTATCTATATATATGATGAAAATTAAATGATTAACCTTTTCGTGTAAATATCTTGTATGGATATGATTACAGTATCCTTTCTACATGTCAGTATAGATAATTGATTCAGATCCGACAACAAAAGCACTATCGACATAATGACTGTGATGATATTCCTTTTTCCACGATTACTTTCATCTATCTTGTCTATGATTTCTGCTCCTCCGATGATAGGTAGCTCATCTGATATTGAATATTTGGTAAGCTGCCGAAATTGCTTTTAGAAAAATCCGGTTGTTTTACATATATATCTACTCATTGTAATTATTGAGGTGATCGAAACTTTGTTAAGCCATAAATATGCCATAAATAAAATTTGAGAAATTTGTTTGTGCTGCCTTTCAAAATAACTAAATCCGCTATCTAAATATTTTCTATTCATTAATGATTAAATACAGTACCTCATTGATTTAGGAAATTTACCATTTTAAATAAGAAATGGAATAAATATTTTTTCATGAAACAATACTTCACATATTTTTGCCATACGCTTAATTTGTATGATATCTATGAAAACGTTTAATTGAATATTATTCTTAAATTATATTTTTAAAAATTATACTTTTGCGTTAAATTAATTATTTTAAACAAACTAAATAATAAAGAATAATAAAAAATAAAGAAATTCCGTTTTATTCATAACTATAAAAATGTAGAGCCACAAACCCGAAACCCCATCGATATAAGATACTGAAAAAGCCAGAATTCAAAAATTGGTTACTGGGTTCGGCATCATGAAGGTTGATGGACTCTTTGGAAAAGCGTGTTCAGGACAAAGCCCTCTTCAGGATACATTCAATTAAAATCAAAATTAACCTAGGATAAGTATGAGAATTCACTCGTACCGCCACATACATGCTGGATTTTAAACTTGCTGATTAATCTTTGAAATAGTAAGAATAACAATAATACAATAATAAAAAATAATATATATTATATATATAATATATATTATAAGCGACGTCACGTCAAATTGAAATTAAAAATTAAAAATTTTATCAAATTGAGAACCAAATAAACTGAGACTCAGTATAATTACCAAAGTTAAAATCATAATTTACAGTTCAAAAAGTTAACATTAGTTTATCATAACTAAATGTAAATTTTTGCGAAAAAGCTTAATATAAAAGGTATACACTAATTGCATTATTATAATCACAAGAGCAGTAAATAATAAATCACACAACGTGAATATTATTTCCACTTTCTCATTTGATTAAATTACATTTCTAGTTCCCTCTCTTTGTTTTAATTCAACTCAATGATAAATTAGTCATCTGATTCGTTTTTTTCTTCAAGGTTGTCTGCACTTTTCATAGTGTAAATTGACATTCATTTCAAATAATTAACAATTTTGAAGCTCATTGTAAAAATTGTCATTTTTGTGATTGGTACTCTTCCTTCAGCAAATTAATTACCTTGCACTTTTTAAGAACTTATTTTTGTAAGTATAGTTAAAAACTTTTAAATAATAATAATGCTTCCAAGATTTTTATTTTTTATAATTCTTATTTAAAAACAAGATATCTTAACGATTGGTGATAGCCGGGTTAAGTCCTCGGAAAAGCATCTAGTCTCCATATAATATTGAAGTGCGTTGACTCGCCTCCTTCGTTTGAGTGGTTCAGGACGTAAGGTTCTGCATTTTTTAGTTATAAGTTGGTAACTGAAAAGTGGTTTTTCCACTCAATATAATTAGTTATTTCATACCTATATGATGTGCTTTACTCATTAAAACAAATTCATCCGGAATTCTATTCGGTTTTATCATTTTAAAAATATTTTCCTTTAATTTTTCTTTAATCTTTTATTATAATTTTTTCCAAATGCAGTCTAAGTCATTTTTCCAATTTGACAATTCTTACTTATTTTTTAAAAAATATTTATTTATGGATTTAAAAATTTTATTAAAATGTATATTAAAAGTAAGAATTTACATAATACATAATTCTGTATTATAAATATTATATTATAATATGAATAATTATTTAAATAATACAGAAATTTTTTTCTGGGTTGTTTTGTAATCCCAACAAAACTTTGGTTTTGTTAATAATTAAATCTTGCAATATGTAACTTTAAGCTTAAACCTTCCTAATTCTTTACTTTATTGATAAGGTGTCCGTTAAATTTAAATAACCTCAAAATCTATCCTTAGTGAATCAAAAAGATCATGAAAAACTTTACTATAAAGTCGCAGTATTAAATCAAAATAATCACAAAAGCTCTATTACACTAAAATTAGTTATCAATAAATTAATAATCACAGTAAATATTTTAAGTCCAATCATAGAAGAATTATAATAAAACAATTTAAATATATATATTTAAGTACACGCTTTTTAAAAAACATTTTCGAACACGCAAAATTTTATTTTTACTCCGATCTTGAAACATGTTTTGATCTCTTTCAGATTTTCTTCAGTCAATTTTATTCTTCTTCGATGTCTATTTTCAAATGATATCACTATCATGATTTAAAAATATCTACATTATTATTTGATAAAAGTAAAAAAAAATTTTATTCTAATAACTTTTAAAAATGCTATTTTTTAAAAATTTTAATTAAAGAAAACATTAATCTTCCACTGATTTCTGCTTTCTCCATTTTGTGAATTATTTCTAGTTTCAGTTTTATAAACATATTGATATAGAGTTGAATGAACTCAAAAAGATTATAAAATAATGCGTATCCAAATTGGAAAATTAAAAAGACGATAGAAGATACCGTGAATAAATTCATGAAAAATAAGGAATGCAGTGAGAAAAATGAAAAAGAGAACAATGAATATAAGAAAATAATTAAAATTCCCTATTCAGAAGGATTCAAGATTTTTACAGACAATAAATGAAGGTCTAAAATTTTTAAAATCAAGACAGTGACTCCAAAACCAATGCAACCTAATATCGTGTACCAATTCCAATGTCATGGATGTGGTCATCTATACATAAGGGAGACACAACGTCACCTAAAGACACGAATTAGTGAGCATTCTCAAAAAAAGTAGAACAAGCAAAGTTTTGGATCATACTGTGAGCTGTAAAGAAAAAGAAGGAAATAAATATGCCAATGAAAATGAATTTGGTGTAGTATTGATCAACTTTGATAACGATGAAGAAAAATATGCGAATCATTAGTAATTAAAAAACTGAAACCAGAAATTAATTCACAAAACGGGAAAAGCAGAAATCAATGGATGATTTAAGTTTTCTGTAATTAATATTTTTTTAAAAAATTATTTTTAAAAAATAATTTTAAAAAAATTAAAATATTAAAAAATGATATTTTTAAAGTTTTGGAATTAAAAAAGGTGTTTTTTAATTTTATCCAATAAAAATGCAGATAATATTTTAAAATCATGATAGTGATATCATTTGAAGATAGACATCGAAGAATAAAATTTTTGGTGTTTTTTCAAAATTTTTTCCAAAAAGCGTGTACTATGAAAATGTGTGTTTTGGGATGACGCTGTCTCTCCTATGTATAGATTATTACATCCATGACATGTAAATGTGTAAACGACATTATTTTGCAACACTATTGGTGTATAGCTTTTGCTTTTTAAATAACTTCTAGTTTTTGATGTCAATGATAACACTTATATTCTCATGTTCGAGTATGTTTTTGAAAGCTTTAAATCCTTTTGAAAATTGGACTTTTACGACATTTTTAAACTCTTCTTTTTTATTTTCCATTAATTTTTGGTGATCTTTTTAAATATTTTTTCGGGTAATTAAATTTGAAACGGTATTATTAATGACGGTATTATTATTATTTTCTATTTTTCTTTCTGGATACACGTTTCTAAGTAATCTGTCTTTGATTATGTCTATTTATCCATTTGTAATCTGATGTTAATGACCACACTCTGTGGATCAATCATTTTATTAGGATTAGGCCATTTTTATATTTCCCCTCACAGAAAATACTGTTTGAGATATATAATCCAGTGTCTGTTTCCTTTCGATACATTATTGTCAATTTATTTATTCCTTTCTCCTTTCTAATAATCACGTCTAAGAATGGTAATTTCAGGTCTTTTTCTTTTTCAATCGTAAATTTGATATTTTGATGTAAATTGTTCATAAATGTGAGAAAGGAATCGATGTCGTTTTCTTCGCCAAATATCAAAAATATATCTTCGGCATCTTTTATAGAGCATTGGTTTGTTTCCTTGATATTTCTCTATTTCATTCCCTAAGTATGTCATAAAAATTGATGACAGGTTAGTTTTAATGGTAACCCCATGGCTACTTTATCTGTCTGCTAATACCACTCATTATTAAACATAAAAGTACTGAATTCTAGTAACTGTCGTAGTACTTTATCATCCATGATTTGCTTATCTCCGCATTTATTCCACAGATAAACGCAAAGATCAATTGTTTCAAAAATCGGCACATTGGTAAAAAGGCTGCACACATCAAATGATACAGAATATTAATGATCTGATTTCATTTCATAGTTATTTATAAATCGCTGAAATTCAAATGTGTCTTTTCCTTCATATTGAGTGTTCTTTAATGGTTTTATTAATTCATCCAACACTTGCGGTTTTATTTTGAGCACAATTTATCATCGAAAATACCGGCCGTAGCAGCTGATTTTCTTTATGAATCTTCTGTAATCGGTATAATTTTGCCGGTTGTGCTCCTTAACTAATTAAACGCTTTATTAGACCTTTATCTTTTATATTGTTGCTTTTTGCCAATTTTTTTGCCAGTTTATTGATTATATGCTTATCTCTAATTGGAATTGGTATCCCACTAGCTCTTAGTTTCAATTTTTCAAATTTACCGCAGTTGAGTACAGTATTAATTTTTTCTAACTTTATTTAAGATTACAAACCCATTTCCTTTATCAAACTTTGTGATGATCAGATTCTTTTTGCTTAAAATTTTTATTATTTTTTCGTCTTATTTATTCAAATATTTGTTATTTTTAATATGTCTCTATTGCTTTCTTTATCATTTTTATTTTTTCTTTCTTAAGGTTTTCATCTAATTTTGAATCCATTATTAGATCTTTGCGTAATTTTTCCATTTTTACTTTTAATTTGATTGGAATAATGCTTTTTTAAGTCCATGATTCGGTTCGTATTTAAACACTTCTATCTCACCATTCGTTAATTTGCAGCCTGGAAGATTGACAACGGTGTTTTCTACATAAAATTCACGATAACCTGTCAAAATAATTAGGTCATTGAGGTTTTTCAGATGTCTTTTTCTCAATTCTTTGATTTTAAATTCTGATTCTTTGATTATACAATAGACAAAGATACTGAACCACTTATCGCCAATTAACTGAAGAAATTGCTGACGAATATTGAACAACGTTTTATTTACTTTTTTCCTTTCTATTCGCAATGATTCAACTTTTCTATTTACGGATTTAATGTAAATTTTTCTCATATCATTTGTTGTTAAAAAATCTGATAATTTCGTCCTTTTGATAAATTTTGGAATCAACTTTCTCTTTCTGCATTCTAATAGGAAGTCTAAATGTTGATTGATTTTCTCTAGTGTTTTCTATATTCCAAAATAGAATTCACTGCTTTTTGATTTATTAATCTTAATCTGTCAACAATATAAATTTATTTTTCGTAGTCTTAAACTTGGAAGTCACATCTTCTGACGAATATAATTTTCGATAATCTGACAAATTTAAATCTCCTAGTGAATGAAACCCTAAATCTATCTCCTGGTAAAAATAATTTTTGGCAACTGTCCTTATAGATGACTCTAAATTTGTAGAGACTTGTCAGCCGACTTTTGGGTCGTTGGCTACTATTTATTCCTAATAATAGACTGATAATAATAATTTTAACTCTCCAGCCTGAATAACACCCTGACTAAATCCCAGACATCAAGAGATAAAAATATGTATTACTTTTTATTTTTATTGATTAACTATAATTATTATTGAATTTAATTTAATATTAGTCGGTAGTCGGATGTTGACTGCACGAAGCTTTGGTCGACCATCTTTGGCGATGTCGTATGCCACATCTAAGTTTTTCTTCACTGTATCTTTCTTGAGATACAACTGCAAACGGAGGGCTGAGAGAAGATGGTTTTTTCTATGTTATAGATTAACCTGAAGTACCTTTTTCAATGAACGAAATCTATTACAACTATCAATCATTAGAACGAAAAAAAGAATAAATCGACAATAAATTATAATATTATTGATTATATGTACCTTATCAAAGTAAATTTTGCTTGTAAATCAATAACTCTTTACTACGCGTTGTGTTTGTTTTACTATTGTATCTGCAATTTTTAAAAGACAATTTGAATGAAAACTCCACAATAAAACCTTATTCGCACCCAAATATGAATCAAAGTAATCACAATAAAACTTTATTAAAAATCGACGAATAACAAAATCCCGATCAATTTACAGAAAGATCAAATACCTTTAAAGTTTCTATTACAAAATTGAAATAATATAGTTTATAATATATAACGGCGAGATCTTGATATATGGGTTTCTTTTCTTAAAAGTAATTCTAATCTTCAATTAAAAAGGTTTGATTTATTTTATTATTATTATTATTACAGTCTGGTTTCGTGCCTTTGGCAAACCCAAAAATATTTGGACTATTATTTTAATTTTTATTTTATTATAATATAATTATAATTATTATTCATTTTTATAATTTATAATTAGTAATAATATTAATTATTTTGATTATTATTATTATTATTAAAATCTTACTTTTTTGAAGAATAACCTAGCATAAAAATTGATAATTAATGAAGATAAGGAACATTCCTTTACATGTAGGCCTGAATTCTAAAATATTATTTGGCTGACTACAAGACCTGTTGTCTCTGCTACAGCTGTCGCTTTCACACCACCACCACAACAACAATACCACACACACCATAAATTCAACATGTAAGAGATTTCAGAAATATTATCATTATTTTTCTTTACCAATAATTATCAGTATAACAAAATTTTTTATTCATAATATTATATATATATATTAATGATAGAAATAGATCTTCAGAGAACAAAAGAAATTAAAAATTGACTCGATACTTATCATAATTAAGGCTCATTCTCTGAGAAAGTCATATTTTAAAAGACTGTTGTAGTCTTAGCAACTAATCATAGTACATCAACCTGACATTCCATTGTGAATTACTGGAAAAAATCATTGGATAAAGTTTATCTCAAAATATTTTATATTATTTTTTATTCATTGATTAAAAGAACTTGAATAAATTATTAATATTATTTTTTAATTAAAATAAATTGGGAATCGAATAATTAAACTTTCTTCCATGGTTTTTATTTCTTCAATGTCTTTTTCTTTTCATTTTTGCCTTCCCAGCAATTTTTCATTCCTAATGTTTAGGTTTTTCCTTAGAATACTTACTCGTCCTTTTTCATATTACTCATTTAATTCCTCTAGTCTAAAAAATATATAAAGTTTAGTCTATGTGAAATATAAAACTAACTCTTCTTGTCTGATTTTTATTAAAAATATAATATATATAAAAGTGTGGGAGTCATCAGTTAAAAAGAAAAGGAGGTAGAGTTATAATTCAAATGGTGGAGAGAATTGCAATTATGGTGAAAGAAATTATCATCAAATATGTCAATAAATGTAATAAATTAATAAAAGAGAATAAATAAATAAATATTGAATTAATTCATAGATAAATAATATTAAAATATTATAACCTGAAGGTATATCCACTTGGCAAGCAAGTGGAAGAAAAGATCAGATCTTTAAAAAAAATAAATAAATAATCTTACATCAAAGGCGAAGTCATGGGTAGAAGCAGCAGAGATCTAAAAGTTAAGGTTAAATAAAAAAAATAATTTAATAAATATTTTTCCTACATTGTGAAGGGCAGAGGACTAATTAATTGAACAGAATAATTAAATTAATTAAGATAATTACAACTAAAGCAAAATTTTGAAAAGCAGAAATTATCACAACTCATCTGAAAAGCAAAGTGTAAGTGAATTATTATATTCACTTTAATTAATTAAACAGAATGTGAATATTACTTCCCGTTTCTGTCATATTTTTATATATTTAAAATTTTATTTTTTTTGAAAAGGGTTATTCTGTAACTCATTTTCATACAATGTTCCCCTTGTAAATGAATTAATCAATATGTTTGTGGGAATCTAAAAGATAAAGCAAAAGTTTACAGTATCAATTCTACAATTTAAGCATCGAATAATCTATCTTGAAAATGACAATTCGTAGTATAACAATAATTTATTGTATTTAACTTTGAGAGCGTGATAATAATTGTTCTTATTAATGAGATATGTGTACAAATTATTGGAAAAGATATCATGTTTTTTAAAAAAATAAATATGAATAAAATAAACAAACTATAGTACATGTAGATAAAAAATGAATGGATACGACCAAAAACAATTTTTTATTGACTGCGTGAGAAGACACTTTTTGTGTGTATAATATAGTGGACAGAAAGAAAGTATATTATTGGTTTCAATCGTGACACTTCATTTTATATCTATATTAAATATTCTTATTTACATGTTTCCTTTACATATATTAGAGTTTTTTAGTGCCTTGGCTTTATATTTTCTATTTAAAAAATGGAATATAAAAAAATCAAATCTCCGAATAATTTTAAATATTCTAACTGAAGGAGAAAAAGAAATAATGAATAGACTTCCACAAAATAAATATTATTGGGTTGATTCATAAGTTCGTGAGTTTTTAGTGAAAATATTATGCATGTTTTAGAGATAAGAATCGAGCAGTCAAACAAATTTTATTCAGAAAAATAAAGACCATTATGTCCAACTGTCTTAATCCAACGATAGGAAAATTGTTTGATGCCACTCCATTATGATGCTTTACCTTTGGAAGGGAAAAGTTCACGACATCCATTTTCAACCTGTGCTATATTCTCAAATTGTCGTTCTCTAAGGAATGAGCCATTGATTAGTACCTGTTAACCGCTGGGTGCTAGGTCTGGACTGAATACAGGATGTGGTAAAATTTAAATTCCTTCTAATACAGTAATTCCGAATCTACAGTTGTGGGACGTCCACTCTGAGGATAATCATTGAGGTTCATGTCACCCTTGTTGAATTTTTCGATTGATTTGTCGCATTCAACTTCACATATTTTCTTTGCAGCATCTATGGTTTTGAAAATCTGCTTCCAGTAATGTTTTATAAGTATACGGATTGCAAATTTATCAATTCTTTTTTCTAAATAAATATATATACACAAACTACATATAATGTAATATAATTAAAATTGTCTTACGCGTCTGTTTCTCAGCTTTCAAATTGTGTGCAACTTGTTAATATTTAAACAAATAATATATTTAAAAGTTACTCTTAAAGTATATTTAGTTAAAACGCACAAACCTATGAATCAACCCAATATGAAACATTCATAAATATCAAGTAACGAACCAAGTTTATTCGTTTTTTAATTTAAAAATACACTGAAATAAAACTGATGTTAAATTTAATTTATTAATCTTAAAACATTTTTAAAAATTAATTATCCAGACATACCCCATCTTTTTCTATTACTGCCTCTCATCTGTCGGATTCATCAGTGAGAAAGAAAAGGAGATGAAGTTATAAATAGTGTAGAAAATTGAAATTATGGTAAAAGAAATTATCATCAAACATTTTATTTACATTTTGAGATCTTTCAAGAAATTGTATTTTATAATTCATTTTATAATTTTTTGATTTGTGAGAAATTATATT
>JBBMKC010185962.1:0-15165 GCA_037834085.1 Bipalium vagum | reverse complement strand
TCTGGTAAGGGAACTAAAACTGTTTCCATACAAAATTCAAATGGTGCAATATTTGAAGCAGGCAGACCAACAACAAAAATTAACCTATGTCCGGAAATTTCAAGAAATGGCACTTGCAAATGAAAACGTGATAATGATTGACGAGTCCCACTTTCATCTGAATGGATTCGTCAACAAGTAAAATTATAGAATATGGGGATTTGAAAATCCAAGGACTGTTCACCAGAGAGAAATGCATTCGATGAAATTTCATATGAAAAGATCATAGGGCCATATTTCTTTGAGGATGTTAATGGGAATGCTGTAACCATAAATACTGAGCGATATCGCGATTTGACAAAAAATATTTGCTTCCTGATGTTGCTGACAATGAACTTATGTGGTTTCAACAAGATGGGGCCACCGGACACACGGCGAAACGTACCATAGATTTACGTGAGATTTTCTGTAATCGGATTATTTCCAGAAATTGGACATTCAACTGGCCTTCTCGTTCACCAGATATATCAGCACCAGATTATTTTCTTTTGGGATATCTGAAGGATAAAGTTTATATTAATAAGCCAAAGTTCATTCAACAATTAAATAACAATATTCGTGACAAAATTAAAGCAATAAACGCGGACGTTTTAGCAGGTGTCATGAAAAACTCTATAAAAAGAACCGAATTTTGAGAGACAGAAAGTGGTGGTCATTTAAAGGACATAATTTTCAAAATCTAGTTTAAAAAATCTCCGTCAATTATTGTTTATGTATAATATTCAAAATAAATAATTGCCTGGAATATTTACTTTTTACTATTATTTAAAATCATTAAGTTACTTTTGAGCCACCCTGTAATAATAATAATTTTAATAATACATGGAATTTAAATAAATAAAATGATTACTATTATTTAACAATTTAAAATATTTTTAGATAAAATTAAGCGGAATTTTATGAGACGATGTAATATTTTTTTTAATATAATGATTTTGAATTTTCTAAATTTCGGGTCCATCATAATGATTTGATAAATATATCGGATAAGACTTTAAGACTTAAAAACGTCCCCAGGGCACTGGCATATTTCTGTTTGAAAAAGAATAAAACCGAAAACAAGTCCAATAGATTATTATCATAGCTTTCAAACAAATTCAATTTTGAAAATATTTACAATATTTTTCTGTAAGTTAAATAATGTTAAAATCAATTAATTTATCAAATATTTTATTTTTCATGTTGAAATATGCAACAAGAACTCACTTTACTGATATTTCATCAAAAATAATTGGAATTCAATTTGTATTTTAAAAATCTCTTTATTGAAATATAAAAATTTAGGAACACTCTAATTGAAAGGGATCCGTTAAAATAGGTTGTATTAAAAAAATCTATTGAAAGTAGAAATAATATGAATATTAAAAATGAAGACCTCAAATGATTAAAATAAACATTTTTTACACTTTTATTTCTTTTCCGGCTTGTAACCTTTAGGACTTTAAGTGATCAAGATCAATTGAAAATCTTTGTATTAATTTACTAAATTTTTTCTCAAATAATTATATTAATAGTATTGACTCAATTTAACAACTTCAATTCGTTAAAAAATAAATCCGTGGATTTAAATTGATTTATTTATAATTTACCTTGTAATATATTTTTTGTTAGAACAATTTCATTGGTTTAATTTCAAAATTAAAAAAAATTTGACCTCAAAAAAGAAAATAGCGGAAAGAAAAAAACCTATATTTGACATTTAGAATATTCCAACTTATTGATTATCATTAATATTTTACTTATTTAATTGAATATTTAAGAAAATTCAAAAATTATTGTAATTAAGAATATAAATAAATAAACATTTGGTTGGTTTTATTGTTAGTGGATATAAATAAAATAATCTGATTAATTGTAATTATCTGAAAATTAATGTAGATTATTTATAAAAACATTGTATATTAATTTTTAATTAAATATAATAAATACTGAATTATTAATTAATTGTCTTACAAAGTGACGTTGATTAAAATAAAATAAATTAACTACAATAATTACCTCTAAATACCTTTCCATCTCTTTTAAAAGCAAAGAATATCGACTCAATCGGTCGAAGACCAAAGACAACAATTGTTTGATCTGTGACCAATCAAACGTCATTCTTTGCATTTCAAAATACGCTTGAACAGCAGATCTAAAGGTGACAGTGAAAACTGAAATGGACTTAATATAATTTCTACTTATTCACTTCAAGTGTATATATGACAAACAGGTGCACCGAAGCATATTCATAATATGATTCACTAATTTTACTGGCCATGTCAAGGTAAAGTCGACCAACTCGATTCTTACTAGTGGATCTAAAGTAAGACGCTGTCATTATCAGTTATCAGCGATCGACATAAGTACTTCATTTCTTCTAATGACTCAATGAGGTGTTTGTGAAGTGGAATAATAACATGTAAGCAGTCGCAAATTCGTTGAATTTTAGATTCATTTCTGCAGAAAAATACAATTCTAAATAAAGTCCAAACAATAATTGGTGAAAGACCAAAATTTCATTATCAGACTGAGATAAATATCTGTGCTAAACACCATAACACAATAGATAGCTTGAAAAATTTTAATTAAATCCCATGTAGCAACAAATCCAAATTCAGGATTTTGCTATTGAATACACAAAATTATAAATATTACTTTAATATTGATCTAATTGCAAATAATATAAAATTTTAATAATTTTATAATAATAATTTATAATAGTTTCCGTCGTTATAAAAAATGTTTATTAATATACTGTGCGCCAAAATTATCCTCCCATATTAAAAACGACTAATAAAACATTCATTTGATAGTTATACTGAATTTTTATTGCCCCAGACATCATTATTTATAATTACGTACACGATGTTTTATATAAGTAACTGAACTTTTGATTTAAATCATATACTAAAAGTTTCATTTTTTTTAACTAATCTTTAATTTAAAATTACATCATTCATCTTTGAAAATCATCAAAATTTATTTTATTCGGATTACAGGTTCGAATTCGATGTGCATTTAAATAAAGGTATATATCATGCTTATGTCATAGATTTACAATGGAACAGAGAGCAAATATTAATTTTCCTTTTAGAATCGGTTGAAAAAATTAGACTTATGAATTAATAAAAACTTTATGGTGATGATTGCATGTCTCGTATACAAGTTTATACATAGTTTACAGGATTTAAAAATGGTCGTGAAGATTTAAATAACGATGGAGACCCTGGATTTCCGGATGCTGAAAATCGTCCACATTTGGTGGAAAAGGTAAGTAAAATCATTGATTCTGATGGTGAAATGACTGTGATACTGTTAGAAGAAGAATTAAGTACAAGTGTCCTTACAATTTGGACAATTTCAACGAAAAATTTTGGAAAAGAAAGGTTTATGCCAAATTTGTCTCCCATGCATTAAATGGAGATAAAAAAACAGCTCGTGTTGAATACTGTAAAGATCTCCTCAACACTGTTAAAAAAAATACAGATTATATTGACTCAATTATAACGTAATGAGCGTCAAAGTAGTGAATGGAAGTCAGTGGATGAGCCGAAACCCAAAAAATTGCTTTTCGAAAATCAAGATTAAGACAATGCTTATTAATTTTTATGATTCAAAATGGGGAATATTATTTATATATTTTACATCGCTTGTGATCAAGAATTGTTCGAGTTAGACCGGAATATCAAGAAGAAAAGCAGTTTTTATTGCACGATAATGCTCTCCCCAAGATCATAAAAGTTTTTGAATTTTTGACCAAAAATTTTTATCTGATGGATTGTCATCCACCATATTTACCTGATCGATCACCACGCAATTATTTTCTTTTCCAAAAACTGAAAATGGCATTGAAAGGTGTATTATATGATGATTTTCAAGCTATTCAAGCAGCCGTGACATGAGTGCTCAAGAAAATTCCTTTAAATAACTTGGAAAAATCTATGCATGCACTATCTGGCGGTGCTAGGTGTTGTATGGAATCCCATTGACCCTATTTTGTATAATTATAATCTTTTACGGATAACATAATTTGTATTTTACTGTATATCAATAAAGCTCGGTTATTTATATCTGTGTATATAGGTAATGTATATGAATTTTATAATCATTTGAATTTCTATAAAATAGTTGATAATACTTACTTTGACCTTAGCGATTTTGAAAAAGGAAGAATAGTTGACATACTTGAAGATGGATTCTCCCAACGTGAGGTTGCAGGCAGGATGTCTATGGATGACAAAACTGTAGCATATTGGTGGAATAGATAACAAAAAACTGAGAGTATGAACGCAAAGAAGGTCGAGGGCCACCTGATCTTCAAACTGAGCGCCTGGACAGAACAATTTGTCATTCTATTCGGCAATCTCGATTCAAGTCTAACAGGCTTCAAAAACAACAAAATTTATCTTTACAAAGTTTATCTCTTAGAAGTTTACAACGCCGTGCTATGAATGTAGGTTTTCTTTCATTTCAGCCGATTTTTAGATTTCCATTAACTCCACTAAATAGTTATAACCGGGTAATTTTTGTAATAAAAGACTTCTTAGGTCTAATGAAAGTTGGCAGAAGGTGGATTTTAGCAATGAATTACCGTTCTGCTTGGATATGCAGGATGCAAGAGTTCGAGTCAGACAACAAATTACAGAACCATTTTGGAATCGTTACAAAATCGTTTGGAATCATACATCACTACCAATTTGGCGGAGGATCAATTAGGGTGTGGGTGACCATGTCTTCTCAAATATTAAGCCATTTGTTAATGATTGATAGGACTTTGAATGAAAGAGAATTATGGCAAAGATATGAGGAAAAGATTGTAAAAAAAGATTGAAAAAACGCATGTCCTCATGTTTTTAAAGTTGACATAGATACTTTTAATCAAAATAACATCAATACCATTCCATTTCCATTAATTCATGAGGAATCTACTTTCATTCTTTCAGAATTTTCCCCAATTAATTCAACCGCCGATTATTATTTTTACCTCCATACTCACCTTTTTAAAACCCCATTGAAAATGTATTTTCAAAACGGAAGGATTTTGTACGAAGAGAGAGACCATAAAATAAAGCATTTTACAATGTAAAAATTAAACTTTACATTGTCAAAATAGATCTTTACAATGTCAAGAAGAGTCTTAACGTTGTCAAAATAGAGGTAAAAACAGTGTAAGTCGAGATATTTAAATAAACTAAGAGGTTATTTATATCAATATAATCAATAATGACTTAAAGAAATGTTTCCAAACAAAATCTTATAATAATAATATTTAAAATATCATGAAATATGTGAGTGATGGGAACTTATGCATACCTCTAATAACTATTATAGCTAATATCTTTAATACAATGCAAAAATCTGTAAATAAAATATTTTTATTCATAAAATCGATACTAAAGAATAAATATAGATGAAATTTTATCTTTATTAACATAATAAAGATTTTAAACATTATTTTTGAACATATTTTTTTATGTTTAATAAAAATTTATTATTCCTATTCTGATTTCCAGACAATTTGAATCAGAAAACATAAATAAAAATGGTGGTTCTTATTAGATTGCAGATATTTGAGAAAATTTTCATTTGTATATGATTGTATAATTTAATATTTGTCGATTCTCATATTTCATATGACAATTATAAAATTGGTTATGCAAAGAAATAATACTTTTATGTAATCGATATTTTCAAAATTAATAAATGTAATAGGACCCCTTAAAAGTGGCCCTTTCTAAAATTATGATAAAAAACTTAAAAGTTAGCCTCAAAATTCCTTAAAATAATTAATAAAAAGTCAGCATTGATAAAAATATAATTTTTGTAAAAGTAGAAAATTTAGTTTGTATTATTATATAATATTTGTTTAAGTAATTTTTTATGGGAAATTTTAAAATTACAGGGTTTGTCATGTCATTTCGTAAATTTGTATTTAAAATTCATAAATTTGTCACTTCATTTTGTAATTATGCAAATCAGTTTCGTTATTTTTATTTCACTGTAAATTAACGAATTTTATTTTGTTTAATTTAATTTCTAAATCACGCCTCCATTGTTACAATAGCTTATAATATCCAAAAAAATAATGAGTCTTACATAATGGACATAAAGTGTTTTTTAATATTTTATGTCGTTTGAATAATTTTTATAAAAGTGGCGAAGCTTATCTGGAAAAGATCCAGTAAATTTAAAAATCTACGAGTTTTTAAAATTATAAATTAAGAAGATCTATACCATTAAATACGATTCTAAATGTAATCAAGTTTTGAACGACTTGGAAAATTCAAAACATCTGAAAATGATTCAAAAACGAAAATCTCTTGTATCCTGAACAAATTTATCCATGTCGACATTATCAATTTTTCAACAGGTATTCCTTTTCAAAGATGCCAACAAACTGAAATGTTCAACTGCCTCAGCTTACCAATACTGTTTCTTTCCATCTGATTCGATTTATAAACTTTCATTGGTTTTTATTTCGTTCAGTATTAATATTTTTGTCAAATTTCATCAGACTTTGCTCTACTGTGATAAAATATATCTAAATCTTTTTTACTTATTTTTTAATCATGATGAAACAATGAAATCTTTTTATATACGTTTTACACTTAGAATCAGTGTATTTTATATTTACAATAATGGTGGTGCGATAATAAACTTAAAGTTAGAAGTTTTAAATTTTTATGTTATAAGAAATAAAGAATTTATATAAAAGTCGATTTTCTTTAGTAATCTCATTTTAATTTGTTCCTTTATTATATTTTCAATAAAATCATAATTTTATGTCATTTTTTATAATTGTATTTATAATTTATGTCAAATTTAGTATATTTTAAAAATTTTCTATAATATTTAAATAGTTACATAATAATCTATTTAGAATAGATAAACAAAAATGACCCTGGGGCTATGAGAACGGAATTTTAACCCCTAGCTCAAAATAATGAATTTCAAATTAACAAATTCAAGTTATAAGAAATGTTACAGTATTAGATTTATTTCAATTAATTAATGTACTGTTTTAATAATGAATTTAAATAAATACAATAATTGTAAAATGAAGATATCCATTAAAATCTACAGTGTTGAAAGTGGAAAGTACATACTTGATGCTTTCAAAAGTGATGCCGATTGGACAAGTCTATGTATAGTTATGAATACAAACTGCTTGTGAATGAATTTTAACCAAAAAATATTTTCAACGAGGACAAGGAGTTAAAATAAAAACTCCTCAAATAGTAAATGCATTATTGAAGTGAATTGAAACCAATTGTCAGAAAACGCTCAAATAGAGTGTAGATAAGGTTCTTGAATTTTTTTGCGTTAGTATTTGTGCTAAGACTATTAAAAATTGGCTATGTAAGTTTAAATATTGTGTAATAATATATATAGATTATGATATTATCACATTGAAAGCAGTTAGGCCAACAGTTTTAAATTTGAACAAATTTCTAAATGAAGAACAGAATACCTGAATAAATTATCCTTTGTAAAAGCAGATGGAAAACTATACCAAGTTCAATCTTTTAGTAAGCATAAAGAAGTACGATCCAAAATTGGATGTAGATCTCGCATTATTACTTCTAGCAGCAAAGAATCTAATTTGTATTGCATTGCTGCTATGTCTGCAACCAGGATTTTTAAAGTGATCACTTTTGAAAGGTCTACTGTATTACAATTTTTCAATTTACGTTTTTTGCATTTAAGAAATGGTTAATGAATATGGTTTTTTGAACCTGTATGCGTCAATAATTTAAAATTGCAGCAGATACAACCAGAAAATATATAGAATACTCACGATTTTGCAGATAAAGAAAGATATGTTTAATTTTTTATTTCAGAGTCGTTCTGGTAATTTTAATTTAAAAGTATCCCATCACACAATTGGAAAAATCATTTGGATTCAAAAATAGGCAAGCAGTTTTGATTTCATATGTATAATCAGAAAAAATATTTTACCGAATATATACTTTTATTTCTTTGCTTAATACTTTATTTTTATCTACATTTTTTATAGTGAGTGAATAATTTTACTTCTCAAAAGAGAGCTTTCTTTTGTATAGAACTATAATAAAAAAAACAATTCAGCTCCGCTTTGTTTCAAACTTTTGTTGACGTCATTTAAAAATGTAATGTGAAAATATTACGTGAAACATGAATCATTCAAAAATACACCTATGAAATATGAAAATTCAGAGATAATTTAATATATTAAAAATTACTTTTTCAGGAATAAATATTGATTGATAATCGGACAAGTCAAAAACATACAAAATGGACAAAATTACATAGAAAGAGGGAAACATCAAAACCAACACTTCATCCAAATAATATGTTTTTCCTTTTTTAATTTTTAATCCATAAGTTTAATCAATGTCTTAAAATAAAGGTTCAAATATATTCTGAACACCCTAAGTGTCTCAAGTCAAATCTTACAGATAAAGTCTTTACTATTGTTTTATCAAGAGAACAAGTTATCAATAGTGATCGTAAAAAAAAATAATGCTTAATCACCATAATCAAAGGATAATTATCAATCCTGATAGGATATTTATAAAAATCCATTTTAAAATTTTAATTTAATTTAAAATTAATTTTTTGATTTAAAGTTTTTAAAAATATATTATTTACAGATAATAAATATTATAAACATTTAAATTATATTAAAAGAATTTTTAAAAATTATTTAATTAAAGTATAAAGTTTTAAAATAAAATTACAGATCACAATAATTAATAAATTAATTCAGTAATTAATACTTTTGAATTTGACAAGTAAAGAGACTGTTATAAAAAAGTTATTGAAAATTCTCTGTTATGTCTGAAGATATTACAATCACTAGCAGGTCCGATTGTAGTCTCTAAGATATTAATACTTTTGAAAAAAATATTAATCCTTTAGAGAAGGACAAAACGACATTAGATGGGAAATGTTAACATGGAATTCTTAAAGAAGTGAAATATTGTGAATAATCGAAAAAATTAAATATTCTTTTTTTATTTTATAAAAGATAATTCAAAATAGTACTAAAAAGATTTGTAGTACTATTAAGTAGTTTAACTTAGAAAAATTCCATATTTAACATTTTTTGAAAAGCTAGGAAGAATCAATTATCTAAAATATTAAATTTAGGAAGGGCATGTTGAAAAACCACCCTTAATAAATTTAGTATTGAAATAAAACTTATTTTCAATTGTACCTTCTGAATCTAAATGATATGAAAAATAGTGACAAATTAGCTATATGTAACATTGATAATAAATAAATCACGATTAAAAAAATGATTAAAATAAATTAAAATAAAAATTTATTGAATTTTTTATCAATTTATTTTTTTAATTTTCTATAATCATTAAAACGAAAATTAAACTTTAATTGGCTAATTGTGTTATTTTTTATTTTATAAAAATTATAACTCAATTACTTTATTTTTTAAAAAATTCATTGTCTACTAATAATTGTTTCACCCACAAAGTATCACCTCCACCAATGAAATGATGTGAAAAAAGTGCAATTTTATTTTTTAAATAAATGTGTCAGCGTCTGCAAAAGTTTGATCAATTCTGTGCACTTTAGAAGAAAAGGAAATCAAAATTCTATTTAGATTGAAAATCGAATCACAATCAAAACTTGCCTCCGAAAACAGATTTTTCAGTGACTAATTCGGATCTGTTTACAAATTCCCTTCAGACGACTGTCGTCTGCATTATATTTTAATTGATAGAAATAGTTCACTTCACTTTTGTAACAGTTTCAGAATGATAGACGCTGTGCAAAATTGTGTATTAAGGCATTGCTACTTTAAAAAAAATCAACAGTTGTGTTTAAACATCCACGTCTGTACAACATTAGACCAAGGAGGTGAACTGAAAAACGAATTTAACATCTAATTTCTCAAAATGTCATTCAAGTTTCGTCTGCAATAATAAAAAACACATCTTTATAATCCAATTTTAAGTGACTTTTGGAGGAGATTGAAAGTTCCTTTAGACATTTTGATATGGTCTTTTTTCTTTTAAAACCCATTAAAGAGAAATTAAGAAAGAAAAGAGAGAATTTAGAACAAAAAATTGACAGTAAATAAAAATGAATTTTACAAAAAAATTGTCAAAACTGAAATTGTATTTGTCCAAAAAATTTATTAAGGGAGAGAAAAGTCAAAATCTTATAACAAACATGAATGAGTAAATAAGCAGAAACATCATGTCAATCCTTAAGAATCGGTTTTGGTTTAACTTTAGACCCTATAAAATGAATTTTACCTATTCAAGCAACTGGAGTTATTTATGGGTGGAAAACGGTTCAAAAAATGAATAGGATTTATAAAATGTCTTCCTGGAATTTTTCGTTACCAGAAGTCTGGTATGAATAGAGTTGGTATAAATGTTTTTTTCGCGTTTTCGGAAGTATATTGACTAAAATTGAACATACTTTGATTAATAAGGTTTTGTTTTAACTGCATTTTTGAATTGTAAAATATTTGCTAAAAAAGCCCATTATTTTTGCACCAACCCAATATCCGCACTATTTTTGAAAGAAACTTAGTAACTAAGAGTAATCACTGATCATTAAGCAGAAATTGATAATTGTTAATTAGAAATTATATTCTTCAAAATCCAAATCCGTAACAAGAAAAATAAAATCTTCAAAATTAAATTAGCTCCACTGACAAAACAGACAGTTTTATGTCAATATTCAAACACGAATAAAGAAAATTCAATTTCTTATGTTTTCTTAAAAGAAAATAGTCATTTATTAAAGATAAATCCTTTAAAAAGTGAAATTAATTCTGTCTTCTTTTACTTTTAAGAATTAAGATGTCCTTTAATGTGAAAAAAAGTGAAGAATCATATAAATGCGAAAAAAAACCAATGACCTGAAAGTATATGAAATTACTTAGAAAAAAATTCTGAAAAAATGAAAATGATACGTGAAAATCAAAAATAATCTCAAAACTTTTTGTAATCAGTTTGGGACACGTCTCAGTGACTGATATTTAAGGGTTTTGGTATTTTTTATTCTATTACCTTAAACGAGATGTTTCTACCAAAAATGATTTGTAATGTGAATATTTTTCAAGTAGACAAATAGGAGCACAGACAACCAATAATAAAAATTAAGGTTATTATTAATCATCAAATATAATAAAATATAGAAAAATTCTACTTAATTATAATTGTAAAAATCGAAAAATATTCAAAAACTGAAAGAGCAATCTCTTTCTTTGGGCGATTAAAACCAGATAGTATTAAACCAGAAAACTCCTTCAATTTTAATACATAATCGATTGTGGAAACTGAAGATAATTTTTATAATTTTTTCAATAATTTATAATCAATAATTCATTAAAAATTTTGATGAGCGATTTATTGATTAATTTAATGAGTTTATTTTAATTATAGTACAAAAATAAAAATTACAAAGACAATTTTTCAAATAAATTTTGATACATAAGTGATAAAATGAACAAATATAATGAAACACCTCTTTAATCTGCTTTGTTTTGAAATAATGAAAGCCGTCATTAAAAGATAATTTTTAAATGGGATTAAAATGACTCGGGGAATAATCACAGAAAAACATTTTTATGAGCAAAGATTAATATAATGAATGGTAACAATGGAAAAGAAAAATGAGGTTTCACGAATTTGAGATACGTAAAACAACGTGTACTGTATTGAATTATTGATAAAAATCGGGGTAATGGAAATATGGATTGAAAAAATAAACAGCCAATAATCACGTCCATTGAAAGAAATACACAATTACAAGATTGTATACGACCATTAGAAAAGAACGGAGTTGTGCTCAAATGAAGATTTGAACTAAATATCAAAAGATATGGAATAACTAAAAGTAGATAAACCAAACTAAAAAATGATTTCCAAATTAAAAAAGCACCATAAAATGAACAAAAATCAAATTCAAAAACTTTAACAAATATATTTATTGTCCTTGTTTTCATATTCATAAATATCTTTTGGTGCAAGCAAGGATGTTTTATTATTTTAGTTTGAACACCTTTTAATAAGTTTCAATCAATATTTCAAATATTTGGTCAAAATTAAAATCAAAAACTAAGCCTTATTAATTTTCGTATTTTTCTTATTTGAATTAAATGAACATTTTAACGTGTTTATCATGGGATACGCAATGGGAAAACCTGGAAAAATTAAAATTTATTGACTTTTTCGACTGATTTAATATTATAATTAGACTCAGATAATAAATTAATTGGAGATTATAGATTTTAAACTGAAGTTTGTTTAACAAAACTTTCGAATATTCGTTGAATCGTAACCAAAGTAACCTATTGTAACTTTCAGAATTTGTAAACAGCTGATGTTACCTTTGTCAAAGGTCAAATTTAAATTTTACGTGTAAATAATCTGGAAAACGGTCGAATTTCATTTGTAAAATAAAACCAATCCGACTTACAGTTCCGAAATCTTCAGAAGGGGCACCAAAAACGTTGTTAACATGTGTGACAATTTGGAAACGTATTTCTTCTCGCCATCCAAAATATGATTAACTATCTGATAAGAAACGATAATGTTTTTCGCACAATGAAACAGAAATTGTCTTACATCCGCCTGAAAAGTCAATAAGTGATTCTCACTTGTGCTTTTTACTTCCGATTGGGCTGTACCGTCCTTTTCATCCTCTAAACATTAAATAAGAGTTACAAAGCATATTTTTGGCCAAACGCCAATTTCTCATTTGAAACATTTAATTTTGTTAAAGATATAGTCTCAATTTTAAAAATAAATATATACACATAAATGGCAGAAACAAGATCTATAACATAGACTCGAAACCATCAATATCATTAATTATAATTTAATCACCATCAGATATAAAAATCATTAGAAGCTGAACTACTTCTTGGTCAATGGGTATGGATATTGTGTGTCACCAAAAGTTATCATATTTATTTTTTCAATAAAATTATTTGAGAACATTTTCAGAATGTTTCTTCGGAACAATGTTCAGATGACTTTTTCAAAAATTTGAAATCAATATTTTGCATTCAATTTTTAAAAAAACAGCTTCAGAGTAAGCTGATTTAATTTCTGTGGAAATTTTATAAATTAATAAGTACTTAGTTATAAAGATAACTGGGATCTAGATAAAGGTGGTCTTCTTTCTGAAAGTGAAATACCAAAAGATAATAAATAAATTAGTCTAATTGAAGTACTTTATTAATCATGAATTCATTCAAATAACTGGTATAAATAAAACGAAAAATGTTTTGATGGAAAGGTAATTGGTTTTATAAGTAGACAAACATGTTTAAGTAACCAGTTCCATCCGATAATAAAACTAACCTAAATCTTTAACATAATTGCTTGGAAACCATCCAGTCATTTGATCCAGTGTACCTTCCCACCACCCACCATCTATTTGTTGAGTAAGTGTTATAACGTCATTTTTATTAAATGAGAGCTAAAAATTAATTATTGCAAAAATAATACAATCTATTATAGAAAAAATAATCAACATCCAATAACTTTTTTATTATATTTAAATTCATACTTCGTCATTATGTCTTCGAATATAATCAAATAATGCTGTCACTTTCTTAATTTTTGTATTTGACATTTTTGATCAAAAATTATATTATTATTATCTTAAAAATTATAATTATCAAAAAACAATTCTGAAATTTTAAACAAAACTAATTATTTTATATACATACTAATAATTTATTTTAATAAAAGATCATTTGAATAAATAAAATATAATCAAAATCATATGGAAGTAGTTTTAGTAAGATATATTTTTTTAAATAAATTTAAAATTATTTGTCCATAATAATTAAATATCTAACAACAAAAATCTGTAATAATTAAGACTGTCTAATTTTAAAATTAAATTTTGTATAAAACGAAATCACTCAAAATTTTAAGATTGTTATAATTGGTCTTGGATTAATAAATGGCTCTTACTCAATAAACAAAATGTAAAAGAAATAAAATATAAATATAAACATTTAATAATGAAAATAATTTTCTTATCCTGAGTATTTAGTACTGGGTGTGTTAATCATGATAGATCAAGGATGTCCAACTACTTTTGGCCTCGAATTGGACAAAATAGATAAATAAATATCAAGTAAATTGTTTGTATTATATCCTAATATATTATATTATTTTTAAAAACAAATTTTTCATAATTGGAAATTCTACGGGGTTATACAATTAATATAAATTTAAATAATTCAATAAAATATTAAAATCAAACCGGCAATTGGTAATTTTAACAAATTACAAAAATGTTTAATTAATAATCTTCAAAGTAAATGTTAGGGTCTAGCCCTAAAATCAAGTAATTTTTCTTGTTCCTCCTTCATTTCAGTCGCAGATTTTTTTCGCAGTTCACACACTAATTAGGATGATGAATTGCCTATCTTTGATAGCTTTTGAGACACTGATATTTTTATCCTTACTTTAAATAATCCTAAACTCGGGGAAAGTTTTCTTACAGAGGATTGTTGAAATAGCAATCATTCTTGGTTTGTAAATTCATACAATTATATTGTCCTTTAGTATCAATAAATTTTTGTTTATCAAATCGTTATTTTTGTCGATTAAAAATCATAGATAAAAAACGCTTCAAAAACCTTCTAACCGTTAAGCTCTTAACTCGCTCCACTTTTCAAGAGACTTAACGTATTTACTGATTCAGTGCCTTCGTATTATTGTGTATAAATCTTAAGTGGTGTGATGGACAACAGAAAAAATCTCAACAAAGTATCGCTCTGCATTCAGAACTCCACCAATAAAGATCAATCTTGAATATTAAATATTGAATAGCACCCTAAATCATACTTTATCATGCTGCACAATACACTGCTCAATAAACCTGTCCAAAATCCGATGTTGCACTGGGATCCTTTCATCATCAAACACGATTCATCAGAATAGACAATTGTATTCTAATATACTTGTCCTTCATTTATGCTATTTTGCAGCACATTAAGCAATCATGTCGGTAAGAAGATGATAAGGGAATTCTAATTGTTAAGATTTGAAAGGGTGAGGTTGTCTATGACTTATCTTGATCAGACTCCTAAGGTAGTGTACTGATCACAAACAAGGCAAACAAACAATTTTTAAAACTTTTATTTCTATTAAAATTTTG
>JBBMKC010185851.1:0-15165 GCA_037834085.1 Bipalium vagum | reverse complement strand
ATAAAATAATAAATAAAAGCATCTTATTATATTTACCAAGAAGGAGATTTTTACGGTACTAAGATACGGAGTGTAGAGTGAAGGTAACTACTCTACAATACCATTGTGGTATGCATAGTCACACTTCAATAATGTCAGCAAAATTATTACCCCGAGAAGTTCAAGTTACGGTTGACACATGCGATAACGCATTCCAACATGGTAAAATTAAATTAGATGAAGTAAAAGAAAACACGGTAACAAGACAAGTAGTTTCTCGAGGAAACTTAAATAGTAATGGTGGATGCGATGGTCATAATAAATACATAAACGGAGAAAAATTCAATCAAGAAATGGAAATTGAGGATTATCAAGTTGAGTTGTTATCCAATGAAGGAATATTTGATATGATTTCAGGTCAATTACTATCGTGCACAAGTTGTAATTTGAAAAAAGGATTTTGTTCTTCCGCAGAAGCTACACCTCTTTATGAAGTAAATAAAGAACCATGCAATTTACGACTATTAAAAATGACTAGCTTTGAATAAATAACTGGTTCTCAACTCAATCCCACTCATGATGAATACACGAAATTACCAGAAAATTTCCAAAAATTTCCGCGACGTAGTTCAAACAGTGAGGAGCGTAATACTCCTACAGTGCTTGTAACTACTGACAAAAATGAATTAATACGACTCTTTATAAAGAAACCAGTAGTAAAATGTGCAATGTCAGTTCTTGAAACTAATTATAAAGGTATTTATGTGTCCAAAGACTGAGTACAAAAAGCATCGCCAAAAGATAGCTCAGATATTAAGCTTGCTCTATTTTGTAAACAATAAAATAGATTATCTTTATCATGATCTACAGAGACAACTCAAAGATGTCTACCAGGAGACAGTATTATACGGTGATAATAAATAATAATAAATAATAAAAACAATAATAATTTAATTTTAATAATTATTTAATAATGATAATATAATTGTAATAATAATAAAAATAATATATAAAATATCGTAAGTTTCTTAAAATATATATTTTTTCGCCTTATAATTACCTCAAATTGTAATATCAGCTCAGATGTTATAAATATATTTTTAATAATTAACTATAATCAAATTGTTCTCTTTTTCAATTGAAATAATAATTTTTAATGAAATTTGATATCTCTCCTACAAAATATAATAACAAGTGATGGTGGACGACCGTGAAAAACCTTCTGTGAAACTTTTTTTTTGTCGTCAGAGAAAACTTTCTAATCATATTTATTTATTTATTTTTTATTTTTGGATAATATTCCAAAATAAAATATAAAAGTGAAGAATATTTCCAAGGATGAATATTGATGTTTTAATGCAAAGATAAATATTGAAAAAATGAATTAAAATAGGAAAAAATAACACTGTGTGATAAATTTCCTGGATATAAGAAATATTACTTCCGGAAAATTTTTGAAGCAAGTTTTTCGAAATAATAATATTAATGATAATAATAATTATTATGATGTTGTCATGTGTTATTGTTTTTGTACTTTAATTATGTAATAACAGTTCTTAAAATAACGATCTCATTTTCAATTTATTATTATACTTTATTTATTTTATTAATTATACTTTTATTTTGACTGTTGATTGTTTTAAGTCAAAATTGTTTTACTATTGTTTCTATCAAATATCGATTCGGATTTTTTGATTTTTATGTTTTGTATAAACAGTTTCCGTTGGTCTTAGAACTTGATCAAGAGGAGTCCAATAAACCTGCTCATATCAGTGCTCGTACGAAATTATTAGATAACGATTAGATGATTTCCGTGCTCTGATATGTTTACATTTTCACCGGGCTGAATATGTTCGAAGAATTTGACTGTCCATCTTACTCTCTTGATATAAACTTTGCAGAAAGTTTCAATGAAATAAAGTGTCGGAATTAAACTCTACTGAGAAAGTAACACTGTTTCTGGAAGAATTGTTAGAAGAGCAGGCAAAATAAAAACTGGCGCTTTAGGTGAACCCTTTGCTAGTCTATCTGAACACCAATGTTTTGTATGATTGTGAATGTTCTTAATAATATTGATCATATAAAAAATATCCAACATTTTCCAAGGAAGACTATCAACATGGGTTCGTACAGCTAGTAG
The DNA here is from genome assembly GCA_037834085.1 of Bipalium vagum. Lineage (NCBI taxonomy): Eukaryota > Metazoa > Platyhelminthes > Tricladida > Geoplanidae > Bipalium > Bipalium vagum. The sequence goes on along the minus strand of JBBMKC010185851.1, from coordinate 13,046 downwards.
AACATTGGAGAATGCTTGGAGAGAGGAATAGTGATTATTAATTTAATTTTAATCTTTTTTATTTTGTTTAAATGAGACCAGTACTTTTGAAATTGTCTATTATATTATATATTGGAGAATATTATTGACATAATATTGAATTGAAACACAATTGAAAGATTTATTAAAGAAGCCTTTCAAAGAACGTTGTTATTTATCGATGCCAAGAGACTGTAAAACGTGAATGATATTTTCTGTATTAATCTTTGATACATAAATATTTGTGCCCCAAGGAATGCTGTTAATGCCAAATTAACATTGTACATTATTTATCATTAAAAATTCAATTTTGGAAATATTTTTTTCTCAGCCATACACTGAATAATTTTTCTAAAGACTTATTTATAAATGTCAGAAAAGTAATCAACGACCTCGTAACCTATGTTCTAGAAGATCTCAATATACAATTCTTCTGTTTTATATTAAAGTGGTCCATAATGTGCATCGGCCTCAGATATCGAGTTGCTAAAACAGAAGTTCTCCACAGAATAAAGGTTGAACCAATTAAAATCCGGACACTTTTGTCTGTCTATATTAAATAAAATTAGCCAGAAAATTAATATTCCTCACATAGCAGCTAAGTTTATCTTTGTAAATCAATTGATATTTATTTTTTAGAAAAATCAATACTCATTAATATGCGATCAATGGAATTAGAAAACAGAAATATATTCTTGCACAAATATATATAAATTACAAATCTCAATATCATAGCAATTTTAAAAGTTCTGAAAGTACCTAAAATAAACTTTCAGCAATGTCATCAAAAATTTCAAGATTTTAACTATGAACAGGAATATGAACTGCTATTGTTGTCATGAACTAGAAAATAAAAATGAAACTCAAAAATTAATTGCATATTTCGCAAAAATCGAAAAACGCCAACTAGGTTTATTGTTCTAAAATCAAAAAAGTTTTGCACACAGCAAAAAGGAAAGGCTGATTAAAAATATTCAAAGCACAAAAGAAGCCAGATTTAATTTATCTGAACGCGAAGCAAAAGCGGACGTTGACATTTCCTTACAGAAAACTATTTGATTAGGTATTTGATCAACTCAGTGATTAAAATCCTGCAAACATTCCGAAACTTTGACCTATTGAAGATAAATGGTCAATTGTGAAAAGTTATTTAAAGACTACTAATAAAACTGTCGGACCAATTCAGCATTTTTCGGAGAGAATGGTTAAAGACATATCAGGAAGTCGATCAATACGTTGTGCAAAACTTGATAGGACGTATTCTTAGGAAGGTTTGCCAGTTGCATATAACATGTTATCATATTTTTTTTACGAATGTACATTAGCAGTGTTTCGTAGAGTGTTAAAAAATTTTTTTCTTATGGATTAATTTTGTTCATTTTGTTTATATAAACTAGTTTAAGTGTCCGGATTTTGGTTGTTCACCATTTAAAGGCTCGACTATATAACCACAATTATTTTGTTTAAAACGTAACCGAATTGCTTTAGTGCTCCAAACCAAATTGAAAATCAACAAGAAACTGTCCCGAATTTCCAATGAGAAGAAATACATTAATGAACTCTCGCAAATAAATCAAATCCTTTTTATTGCAACAAAATAATATTCTGATATAATTAGCAAATTAAGGACGGGTTTGTTAGAATCTTATTAACTTTAAATTCCATTCATTTCCAATTCAATTTATTCTCGTTTCTTCAAAAACGAAACCAAAATGACATTAGTCTATAAAAAAAATAATTCGTCTTTCACAGATAATTCTATGTCATTTTCTAATAGTCCACGGGAAATGGAGGCATAGCAAAAGTGAACAAAAAATTATTAGATTTGATAATGAAAAACAATAGTGTGAGATAACAATTCCAATTCCGTTGTCAGAAATTGGTTTTGCTGGACGATTTCCAAAGAAGAAATAATTTGGAGAAATGTGACGAAATAAGAATTCATACTTCCCTCAACAAGCTGATGGGTCGATATATATATTATCTCTCCGGTCAAAAATTGGAAAAAATTCTCCTTTCGATCTTTACCTTGCCCAATATCATCATAAATATTACACAGTTCATTATTTTATTGCAATGTCCGTATCAGATTCCATAGACAAATTCGTTGACTTTTCTTCGAAAAAAAAAGATTATGATTAAGTCCGGTTGTGTTGCATTAATGAAATATATTGATGAAAAATATTTGGCATTACCAAAGGAAATTTTGTCTTGTGACATCACTTGAATTGACTTAAATTTGTTATTTAATTTCAAGGAAGATTGATCTCCAGATCAAAAATTCGCTCACTGTATCAAATAGCATTGGTAGTAGTGTACATACTGATCGCAAAACGATTTAGAACAGAATAATGGAAAACACTTGTTGAACGAATTTAATATGAAATGACAGTAGGAGATATGTGAAATATTTCAATAAACAAAGCTTTTTTCATTACGACTCTCTGGGAAGTCGAAATGGATATTGGAGATGACATTTGATGGGAACTCTTGATTTTTTCTGCTGTTTGTGAAAAGGAATAGTTTTGTTTTATAACTGTTTCTTATTTCATTTATAATTATATTTGTATATGCATATATGAAGAACTGACATATTTGAAGGACAGGCCAAAACCCTCACGTAAAATTACCAAGAAACCGATCACTACAGAAAACCAATACCTCGTCAGGAATGAAAGCGAAATAATCGATTTCAATTTATGAATTATATATTTCAATCAATGAAAATCAAATTAAGTGAAATGAAAAATAATAATTCTTTAATTATGAACCTTTTAATATTGAATAAAAAAAATATTTTACGAATTTAAACATTATTTCCCAAACTTTTCAAACAGTGAAAATTGAAAATAAATCAATTTTAAATTTAATTCATTAAAACAAACTGTGTATATTTTTAATATGCAATCAGCTGAAAAATCATTCATTTGAATTAATTTTTCCATCTATTGTTATTATTGTATTGTTAAAACAAAAAGTCTATACATTCGTTGAAAAAAATTTTTTTCTATAAACATCCATGAAATCTATAGTCTCGATATCTGGTTTTTCAGTTCTTTAAAACAAATAAAATTCTCTTTTGGTATAAATAAATAAGTTACTTTGAAAGAAATTCTATTTGGTAAACTTTTAAATTAAATCAAACACAGAAGATTATTGATTAAAAATTGATTTTAAATTATTTCGTAATCCTATTCCTCTTAGTTCTTTTTTCAACATCTGCTTTTTTAATTAATTGAAAATTTCAAGAAATTAATTTTAGTAATATATACATATACATATTTATTTCGTAAAAGTACGAGTTTTAATCATTTATCAAACATACATTATGAAGCGATGGTGATCTTAATTTCACTGTCACACATAAAATAATAATAAACGTTAACGGAAAAATTAATTGGTAATAAAAATATATATATTTAAAAATAATATTTTAAGAATTTCCCTTTCAAATCAAATACCCTCAATATATTTAATGATTTTCCCTGTTATATTATTGTTATAATTATTTATAAAGATACAAGTTTTGCTTTTACAAAACTTTTAATTAATGTATTTTATATATATATATATATATATGCCATCCGTTTTAAAAATCTGCATCACTACCGTTTTTTCAGAATAAGAAATACTAAATGGTTGCAACCAACTCTCCACTAAAACATTTATTTAGATTAAACAAACATACGAATGGTTTTCCAGCACCACTTAATAATTACTATTTTGTCATGTAACCTTTAAGAAAGTAACAAAGCAATGAGGCATTGAATCAATCAACTTTCTGCTATATTCATTGGTGATATTTTCTCTCCATCTATGCAAATCATTATATCTGAGATCATCCAACGAGGTTGGGTGCAGGTCAGAGTCACTATTATTTAGCTTAGACAAAAAATTTATAATGAGAATGACGTCATTTCTATCTAAATAAATATATATATACTTTAGTGATGTGAAAGCTCGTGCTCAAAATCATATATTTATTTATATACAAAGATAGCACTAAAGTTCAAAATAAATTCCATCAGCTTCAATGACTGTATGCCACCGATCTGCTAGAATTCTTATCTGGTCAAAGTACCAATTTCTTTGTCTTTATTCGAAAAAATCTTTACAAGCAACGTCAATTTCAAATCCAGATTCAAATCAGCTTCCTTTAAGGAAGTGTTGCATGGATCGAAACAACCCATAATCAAACCATGCAGCATTAGGACTGTAGGCAGAATGAGGCAAGATTTCAACTCATTCCAGGTTTTCAAAATTTTCTTGTGTTATCCGTGCAGTGTGTGGTTTTAATCAATTCATCATTCACTAGCATTGAAGGTCGATCTAAACAAGGCTTGTCTTCAAGGCGCAAATATATATTATTGAAGTGCTTGAATCACTTAGCAGAAGTCATCTCAGCAACAATTCCTCAAACTTGCATATCTCGATTCAAGCATTCCTCGTGCTCAAGCCTCTTTTCTAATAGTAGCGCAACAACACTCTATTTTGTAGAGTCATTTAATCACAGCTTTGAAAAATTATTTATTGAAATTCAGAAACTTAAAATCAATATTTCAATATTTAAACTAATGATAAATTGGAACTTAAAAAAATTATACATTTTAAACATAAAATGATGTGACTATTAAATTGTGAATGTAACGGTAAAACCTAATTTGGAATGTAAAATTTCTTTTTTAGATTTTTTGAGCAAGGACTTTTGCATCACCCTAGTATTAGCATTCTGTCTTTTTCATTATATTTTTTAAATTTTATTTAAATTATTTAAATTAAAAAGCATAATTATAAATAAAAAAAATCTAAATTTTATTATTATTAATCATTTTATTTAATGATTTAATTTTATTTTTCTTTATTTTAATGATTTTATTTTATTTTTTATAAATTTAATAAAAAATATTTATTAAGATAAATAAAAAGATAACAATAATAATACCTGTTACTAACATGAATATAATATTTTAGTAGTCAAAATAATTATTTTTATGTATTTTATTTATATTTCTTCATTGTCTGCAGTTCTTCTGTTCTATCCTATATCTGATTTTTGAGAAAATATTATAAATCAAACAATTACCGAAGAAATAAAGTATTATTATTATTATTTGTTTATTATAAATATTTTTAAATAATATAAATATATTATATTTAATATTTTATTATTATTTTATTTTAAAAAGTTTAGAAACTTAAATAATAGGTTTTTGTAAAGGTCTTCATCCTTAATAATAGTAATAAGTGTGATGAGCGACAAGTCTGCATTCATAGAGATACCCAGGTATCAATGATCAACAGACTCGTCAGAGAAAATGTAAAAGAAATCATCGTTGATCTGTCAAGGTCTGCTGCGCAACAGAAGTCCAAAAGAATGTTGATTTTCTATTAACATCTGAATATTGTCCCATTTGTTGCTGCCTGATCAAAGACGCCAACGGATGTCAAAATGTCAGACAGAATGAGGAATGCTTTCCGAATAAAAATCAAAATTAAAAAAACCTAAATTCTTTTTTGCAATATTCCATCAACATATGGAAACCAGTTGGTGCAATCTGTAAGAGAATTAACCTGACTCCTGTGTGAGCTCTAGCCAGAGACATCCAACATAAAATTGTATTTATTCTATTTGCAAAACCTTTATCATTTTCCAACCTTTATCTTTTTTAAGCGGTTATAGTCTGTGCCTTCCCAAACCTTACCTTCATTTTTTATAATTGGGAAAGTAATTTCTTAGAGATTTATATTATATTTTTAATGTAATAATTATTATTACCTAAATATAATTATATTTATTATTTACTGATAAATATTTTGGTGAGAGTTTGAAATCTCTTCCTCTGTGACCATATCCTTTATTAAAAATTAAAACAAAATAAAAAGAAATCTAGCGATCAATTTTTGTAACTGAAAGAAAGTAAGACATCTTAAACTTAGTATATGTATTAGATTTTCCAATATTGACATTTATGGTTATAAATAAGTAATAATATTCAATACTTTCATGAACACAATTGTATTAGATCAATAATTTGAAAAGATGCTTATTTTTAATATTATTACAAATCAAATGATTGATAAAACAAATAATTATTTATATAATATGTGACTAAAGATTATTCAATGTATACATTTTAACTATTTTAAGGTAGCTGTTAGATTCAACTTTGGAAAAAGAAAATGATTTTGAAAGTATATAATTAAAGATCAATTTTTGAACACCATCAACCGTTTTGAACTGATAATCATTCAGGTGATTTTGAAGAGATTTGAATAAATAATAATATGATGAACCACACGAGGAGAAATTTCAGAATAATTTCCCAACCCAAAAAATAAAATGGCGCTCTATGGTCTTTGATTTACGTGGTATGGTATTTGCATACAAAAGTATAACAGGCCTTTTTTCCGAACTATTAAGTGATCTATTTTTTTCAAGCGCTTCTTTCAGATGATTCTATAGGCTTATGTATCTTTCAGATGTGACTATTTCACGTGGTTTCAGGAACTCATAGTAGACCAATCACAGGTATTCCCAAAAAATACAGAACAAAAATTTGGCTACATGGATACTGTGGCTTAAAATAGAAAAAATTCGGTTAGATTGTGACCTTGAAGCCATTTACTAAATAAGCATCTTTTCAACTTGCAGACCTAATACTATTCCTAAACACAAATTTATTAAAAATATTTACGAATCCCTTAATAAGGTTTATAAGTAGGCTTACATTGTCAATAACTATATAATTATATCGAGAGAAAATATATTCTCAGCATACCAAAGTAACCAGTATGCATTTACGAGACCTTATTATTCTTATTTCTTTTTTTATATATATTATTTTTATATTACGTTTATTACATGATTAATTTTTAAATGCAAAGTTATTTCACAACAGAGAAATTTTAATTGTATTTCTCGAAGAAATCTTTTTAGCTCTTCCACATGAATATTTTATTAATGTTTTCCCAATTATTTACATTTCAAACAAATTCAAACAAAAAATATCATAAACGAATTTTTAAATAATTTATTTTTATTATCTCTGTTTCAATTCAAATTTTTTCACCTTTTCTATTAATTTCATTCCCGTTAGAAATATTGATCCAATAAATAGAAGCAGTTACATTATAAGGAAAAATTTTTTTCATTTTATTTTTTTCATAATATTTTAAAGCATTCTTATATACTTTAGAGATTAAAATAGAATTTTTCATTTTTGTAAGAATTTTTAAGAACTTTCGATAGAGAAATGAATGTAAACCGCATACCATTTTACTTAAGTTAGACTTTTGGAAGATAAGTCCCACAATATTTCTGATCTATTTGAGTATGATTGATGGGATTTCATAGGCGATAGATATCAGTGTTGAAAAGATAAACCACATTTATTGATTTTCTTTAAAATTTACAGATTTGAAAAACAATGGGAATTCGATTAAAAATACCGTCCCACCACCTATGACAATTTATTAATTTGGGTTAGAAAAAACAGAAGAGTTAATTCAGAAAAATGTATTGCTTATACAGAACAGTTTTGATTTGAATTGGTTCGATAATTTCGAAAATAATACATATAACCTTCAAGACATTCCGCATACCGATAGGGCATCCAATTTCGATTATGACTAATTAAGGGTAATTATGAAGCGGCATCCGTTTAAACAAACAGAGATTTGTCTCCGAAAATGAACAAAAATCATGAAATTAAATGGGTGAAGTAAAGAACTTAGTTATTAAGTGTCATATCTGGGAAGATGAGAAATGGTGTTTGTATACAAACATGTAACAAAGGAAAAAGTATTTGACTACTTGCGCAGCAAAGCCAAAAAGTAAAGATTTGTATTTTAAGAAAATCAAGATCTTTGTTGGACGTCTAATACACTTGGAAATAATTAAAAAACACGCAAGCATACAACTGACAACCACTTATACGTGAATCAATGGCGTCGAGTAAACAAAATTATTAATAAGATAAGAGAGGGTGTCACTACCAAAATTAGTTCCTCTTCATGATAAGCAAAACCACACCACTTCCAAAACCTTGATTTTGAGATTCTTCAACATCTTTCGTATTCAGCAGATCTCCTGTTAACTTTATTTCATCTCTTCCGTTGTACAATCAAATGAAATACATTACTTTTGATAAGGAAAAGGATCTTCAAAAGTGGTAAACAATTTATTTCTGAGTAGGTATAGAATAACTGAAATAAAGAGGAAAGATTTGAGAAGGTCCTAAAAAGTAATTGAAATTACATTACCGATCGATTTCTCATTATTATTTGTAACTAAAATGTTTTATTGTTTATATATATATATACATTATTCAAAAGCACGAAAACTCATGTTGCAACCCCATTATTTTTTCCTGAATTATATTAATATTTTCTTTCATTTAAAATTCTTTATTTCGTTTAATTAATTTTTCTCTTAATAAATTTCGGAAAAAATCAAAAATTGTATAAAAATTTATTTAGTCAATAATTTTTCTTTATTTCACACAATTAAAAAGAATTAATTATTTAGGGAAAACGTGATTTATATTTACATTTACATAATTTATCATAATATTTTCCTGATTTTTCCTTATTTAATATGTAGAATTAATCAATCAGTCACAAAGTAGACTAAATTCGATGTTTTAAGAAATATTGTAAAATTTGACGAACATTTATTTTTTCTAACCTTTTTTAATCTTGAAAAATTTTATTTAATTCGCGAAATTCGAAAATAAAACGCTTTTGTAGACGATTTTAGGCATTATAAAAATGTGTTTATAGTTTTCTGCTTATTGACATTTATCCATTTGGTCCGGAAAAGGGTTATGGCAGTATTTGTCTGTTTCTTGATTTTTGCTTCCGGTGTTAGACTCAACTGTTTGTATGGTATTACTTGGCAGTTTGTACTTAACATTCATCCTTCAATGTTTTTAGACTCACTGAAAAAGGGACATTCGGTATTGTCAAGGTATCTCTAGCTGTCAATTGTCTTGGAAAACTATAGATATGGTAGAAGTATACATATGACATGTAAGGAGTTTAGATGAAAAATGAATGGGGGACGTAGCTCAGCGGTAGAGCAGTCCATGCGCATGTGAAAGGTCCCGGGTTCGAATCCCGGTGTCTCCAATTTATTTGAACCTAACATGACAGATTGATCATAAAAATAGCACAGAAGAATTTATCAGTTAAAAAGATTGGTTCTATATTATTTGAAATGTGCTAATATAAATGAGACCATTTAAAACATTGTGCTTTGATAAAGAATGTCCCTTATATGTTTCGACTTAAACAATGACTCTCAGCAACAGTATATTTTGGAAAAAAGTGGCCCCACAAAACTTTCCACAAATATGGCCTTTTTTCGCTATTGTCCATGTTTTGCATAGTAGATTAAATAATGATTAATATTTAAACAATTTTTACACTCAAATTGATAGATACACACTACCAATCACATTTTAAAGTACAAAGTGTAGTATTTATCAAGTAACAAGTTTATGTATACCAGTACAATAAAAATCTGAATTCTTAGAAATAAAAACGTTTACAGTATCACTTTTTATGGAATCATCAGAATCATAGGTTTTATTTGTTTGAAAATTAGACAAGCATAAAAACAAATAATAATCACATGAGAACATATCTGGGCTATATGGTGAATGAGGAAGTTTCAATTTTTAATTCTTTTAGTGCTTCTTGAGGAATTTTTGAAGTGTGTGATCTTGCGTTGTCCTGAAATTTTAAGACATGTTTTCTGTTCATTAACGAAGATTACATTTTTGACAATTTTGAATAAATACGCCATATCTGATCACAGTAACTTTGCCATTATTTGTTTGATTAGCTTTTAAAACTCAACATGAAAAATTCTATGCGAGATCTACCATAAAGCTCATCAAATGTTTTTCAGGATGAATTCCTTGTTTCGGGCCTGTTCCATGTTTTGATCTATTGAGTATCCACCAATTCGTTTGAAATTGTTATAGTAAACTCATTTTTCATCAACTGTCAGAATCTTCCTCCAAAACACATGTTTTTCCCTCATTATTATGCCTTGCAAGCAACGAATTGCAAATTGATACGCTTGGATGTTATTTGATCATTATTTGAAAAACTATCATTATTAGTTTAACAGATTTACGGTTTCCATGATAGTTTTCATGATGCACATCTATGATGATAATAGTTTTCATTTTATATTTTATTGATACTTATTGTATTTTTTGGTGATCAAGTACATTTTCAAAATTATCAAAATTTCATACGAAAAATATAATTATAAATATTAATATACACTTGTTTTAAACAAAAAAGTACCCAATACTAAAGTTTGAAACCCTTTCAGCTTTTTATAATGATCCACTTTGACTTCGGTTTTGGTATTTGTCTGCCTCTATTTTTCGTTAGACGATTTTAATCTGGAAAGGAAAAAGGTCATGTTTATTTTATAAATAATAAAGTTCTAAATCTTGACGACAATGTTCATGTTTTGAATTATTATGAAAATATTAATTAATTATTTTTCGACAGAAGAGCTACGAAAGAAGATCATCTAAAATCACATCATATATTATATTGAAAATCATTCATAATATGCAATTGATAAAGCTTTATCTTTAATCTATTAGAATGGCACATGTTTTAGACTTTTTAAACATTTCTAATATTTATCTTATGAAAATAGACACATTAAAATCAATCAATGATTTTCTCCTAAAAATTGTAATATGGATGATTTGATTTAATGAAATGATTTTTCTTCATAATAAATTCAATTAGACATCGAATTTTGAACATCTTTAATTGAATATATTCCAGAGAATGTGTCATTGACCTGAATAAATGAAAATCTGTTATTTCTCTATGTGGATCTTGTTTTTATTCAAATCGAAGTCGCCTGATTTAAATCTGTTACACCAAAAATTGAAGTTTGAAAACAGTAAATCCTCATCAGTACTTTTAATCCACACCACATATTTCCTCTAACAGTTTGATGCGCTTACACTACTGATTTCTTCATATATCAAATAAAAACATTAGTACATGTCTGATACGTAATTTTGACCTATTCATTTATTGCGCCCTCTAAAAGTGTTTATTTAAACAAATAACTTTTCTAATCCTATAAAAATTACCATTACATATCCATATATTCTAAACAAATTACTGCTTTACGTTTATAACAAACGTAAAGCAGTATGATAATTTCAACTTTTACCAAAATAATTCCTCTCAAAAAAAATTTTTTTCTTTTCTTGTTTTATTATCGGTTTTTGTTATATTAAATAAATGGACAATCTGACAGTGAGACGTAATGAATGAAATTAAAAAAAAAATCTTATTGGTGTCGAATATTTTTCAAAAGCTTTACACAACTGTGTTCTTCTTTGTAAAGCTTATTCTTCACATTCACTAAGGATTCTTTCCTCTCTTTTCTTCAGTAGTTTAAGGGTAGTATGTATATGAAGTTGTTGTCTACGGCTGTTAGTAGACAAATCAACAACTTCGTGGATATTAAAAAATACCAAAGAAATTATTTAGTCACCATTACTTCTACCATGATATCATAAAATTATTTAATGAGTAATAATTTCACATCTTATTTAAATATACAAAATTAAAGCAAGAATACGAGTCAAATGAGTCCACAGAAATTGTATAAATTACCCCATGAAGTTTTGCCTCATAAATCTTATTCCCCAATTCTTTCACTCGTTAGACAATTGTTTCAACAGAAATGGAAAATATTTTTGATATTAGATTTTATTTAAGCTATTCTTCGATGATATTTTTCATTTAAACCATGTACACGACATAACTTGGTCGAAAAAACACACTTAAAACTCATACATATTAAATAATATACCAATTGTTTAAATACTCCACTGATCAATGTTGTCTTAGTTATAATATACATAAAATTCAAACAGCAAATTGATTTTATGTATCCCAATGGCTAAAAATTGACATTTCATTCTGGATGACCTTAAATTGTTATTATAATCATATTTATTATCATTATTATTATCAGCCCTTGTAATTTTGAAATTAATAATTTCAGAAATTATATTTCAAGTTATGTTTTCTAATTGATTTAAAATCAGCAATAAAATAATAATAATAATAATAATAAAAATATTAAAAAAATAAAATAATAATAATATGAATTTCAGTGTAATATCGATAATATTGATATTGAAATAATAATGAGTTATAATATAGATTATTTTATTATTATTAATTATCCATTATTAATGAAAATATTTTAATTTATTTTTGTTAAAACATATTTTCTTATTATCTTGCCTCCATTGTATATTTTAATTTCTATCATATCTTCATAATAAATTATTCTGCTTTGACAACATTTATAAAGTGCGGTTAATTTTCGTTCATTAATAATTCAAAAAATTTGTTTTAAATAAACTCACAATAGAGCCGTAAGTAAATAATTTTTTAAAAGAAATCCTTTTCTAAATTATGTAAAATTTTCATAAAAGCTTTATTATTAATAATAAAAAAAAATACTGTTGAGAATTATGGAAATTTTCAATTAAAATTTAGTGATTTTTTCATTAATTATCTGTGTTGTGAGAAAATATAAAATTTATCAACCAACACTGGCTTTTGTGAGACCAATAATGAGCCCAACTAAAGACCGGGGATTTTAATATGGTAATCCGTTTGTTAGTCTTTTAATAGTAAATCAAATGCCTTAGAGTAAAAATTATAATTAAAAACCTAACAAAATTCAAGACTCATTGATCTCATAGAATACTGGTAAAACTGCAAATATATCTATCGAAGATGTTTCAGAATAATAATTAATCTTTCACGGAAATTTTATTCTATAAATTACGATATTTCTCATAACCATAATTTATGTTTATCATCATTAAATAAACAAAATTTATTAATAATAAATAAAAAAAAATTAATAAAATAATAATAATCTTTATTATTATTATTATTATTATTATTATTATTATTATTATTATTATTATTATTATTATTATTATTATTAT
>JBBMKC010185740.1:0-15167 GCA_037834085.1 Bipalium vagum | reverse complement strand
TTATTATTATTATTATTAATGATTCTCTTGTCTTCGTTCAGATTTCAGTTATGATCTCAACTAGGTTTTTTATTTACAGGTTCCACAGGGTCCTGCAGTCGTCCAAGGCCTGACGAACCGTATTGAACTTCAATGCAAAACCCTTCCCGAATCGTTTATAGCTGCGGTAAGTTTTATACATGTTTCATTATCAATTGGTGATAATTTATTTTTATTAAAACTTATAAACCTTGAAGATCACCTTGGAAGGCATGGGTGAGAAAAGGGATTGAGGTCGTTCTCTTTGCTGTTAGTGGTCATGATAGATGAAACGATTTTATTAATTAGGGTACAAACTTTGAATAGGGATCAGTTTTTCAAGCCGTCCCCAAAAATTATGTAGGGTTAGTCACTGGTGATAGTGATTGGTATGATTGAAACAAACGTGGTCGTTACTTTCATCTCTACCTGAGACAGAAATGCTTTACATTCTAGACTTTCCTCAATTTATATAAACCATGTAATCATTACGCCTAAGTTAATTATTTCACGCTTCCCCTAGATTGGGGGCCAACAGACCAGCTAGGCAGTTACCCCAAAGTTATCACGGTAACCTGAAACAATACTGACAAATGTGGTCCCCGGAATTTATTTATTTCCTTTTAGTTTTTTAAGCCTTATTTCTTCATTTCACTATGCACTTGTCTTCCACTACTTCTTCGTTTCCCTCCAGTCCTTCACGAAGTATAGATCGGTCACAATCAGGACGTACTCCTTTGGGAGAATCTGGGAGAATTCTCATTTTTGAAAAAGAAAAAATGTAAGAAAATAATAATTTTTGGAAATTTGTTTCTCTTTATTTTATCTTTTCTTTTTATTCTTCTCTTTGAGATATGTCCCCTGGGGATCGTTATCTCCGAAAGAAGATGAAAATTATCTCTTGAATATTTAATTTTTTATTGATAATTAACCTCTTCATTATCAATTAATGTTTATTTCTTTTAATAATTAATCTTTTTAAAGAGAAAATTATTGGTTTGAAAAAAAATAATTTTTAAATAAATTTCATGATAAAATATAATAATTTTAATTAAAAAAAATAAAATGACAAATAAATTAATAAAAATTATTTTGTTTTTATTGGTCAATTATCTTATAAAAATAAAATCAATTTTATTAAAATTAACTATATTAAAATAAATTATATAAAAAATTATATTATTAAAAATTATTAATAAAAATAATTTTAAAATAAATTTCCAAAAATAAAACTTTAATTCATGAAAATAAAAATAAAGCAAATGAATTAATAAAAATTATTGTACTTTATTGGTCAAATATTTTATAAAAATAAAAATCAATTTTATTAAAATTAATTATATTAAAAAAAATTATATAAAAAATATATTAATAAAAATTATTAATATAAAATAATTTTAAAAAAATAATTCCAAAAATATAATAATTTTAATTCAGAGAAATAAAAATGACAAATGAATTAATAAAAATTATTCTATTTTTATTGGTCCAAATATTTTATATAAAATGACATTAAAATTATTTAAAATTAATAATATAAAAAAATTATATTAATAAAAATAATTTTTAAATAAATCTCCAAAAACAAAAAAAATATTACTGAAGAATTAATAAAATTTATTATACATTAATGTTTCAAATATTTTATATAAAATAATAAAAATATATAATGAATACTTCAGTTATTAATAAAAATATTTTTTTCAAAAATAATATTAATATATAATAATTATAATTAAACAAATTCACCTAATTATAAAAAAATAAAAATTATTATATTATAATTATAATTCGTCAAATATTATTTTACATGAAATTAATGTAATTTTTTGTATATTTATACTAATAAAAATTATAATAAAATTTGTATTTTTATTGGTCAAATATTTAATTAAAATTAAATAATTATAATTTTTAATTATTATTAATACAATTTATTATTTGAGATGTTTAATACTGTAAATTTTCTAATGAAAATGAAGAAAATATTAAGAGAAACTTGTAAAATACTTTATTAAAGAAATTTTCATTAGTGTCAATAATTGCTTCCACCTTTGAAATAATGGTTGTATAACGATCCGCTCGTCCAATCCCTTTTAAGTCTTAAAGTGCTGCTTAGCAAGTGTTTGAGCAATCGATCAAAGGGATGAAAAATCAAAGTCTGATTAATTAATGGCGTTCAAATGGCGTTTATATGAAGGTGCGTTTCCAGGTCTGGTCGATTATTGTGATCATTTAACGATCAAGAATTGATTCAACGTTATTCTTTGCATTCCATAGCAGTCAAAATTTAGGGTTTTATGTTGGTCTTACAAAAAGTCCTAATTTCGCTGAACACGTCATATCATTCGTTGCCCAAAGGGATTTTCCTTGTTCTTAAAGTATAACTCAAATCCCTAGATGGAATCAGAAAAACTCCTTTAGATGGATGGAACCATGTTATTTTATTCCACACGAAGAAATGATAGAATGAATTTTAAAGAATTCTGAAACGGTAATTCCATTAAAAGACCGCAACTGTTTAGTCTTCTGAAATAGTTCTGTGAGGATGGAGATTTATCATTTTTAGAGACAGGGCTCCTGGACCCTTTGAAGATAAAATTTGAACAAGTCACTATTTTGGTAGGGTGAACCACAGATATGATCCAGGTGGGTAGACGTCACGGTTCTCTGAGAGGAAAGGAAAGCAGACTGAGACAGAATTTTATAGGAGCCGACTCCTGACAAATGATTGAAAATTAATTCCAATCAGTGAGAGCGTTTGGTCGGTTGCTGCTGCGATTGAGAGTCTCTGTCACTTATAATCATCTCCTTTAATCCTTCTCCAGAATCCGATGTCCAGTCCAATCTGTACTTGTCAGGATTGAGATGCAAATCTCGCCCTCAGTCTGGTGAGAAAGATTTGGGGTTCTTAGATATTGCAAGAGATAAAATATTAATTAAAACCAGTATCATAGTGAGCAGGAGGAAAGAAAATTGAGAATCGTGGTAGCAATTGGTAGGCGCCACGTCTGAACTTCATCCTGTCAGACGAAAGCTCCATGGTCTACTTTGGTTGGTTTGGTCGGCCTGCTCAGAGCACATTGTCAGGAACTCCGAACCATAACGCCCGGATGGAAAAGTTCGTTTTGCCTCCTTTCGACTGAAAGATCGACCAGGAAGTTAACAAATTGGTTCTTGAAGTCTCTCTTCAAATGACAACGTACTTTTAATAAAGGCTTAGCTTTTCTGAATGGTGTCGAAATCAAAGTACACTTGTCTCTTTGACAGATCTCTTCAGATTGACATATACGAAATATTCCCACCCGTTCCTGTCATATTTGACAATTCCTAAGAATGGTCTTGTTCCATTATTAGTATAATTACCATCATTAATATTACCACTAATAATATTATTATCATCATTTTATTATTACGATTATTTGTTTTATTATTAATATTTATTTGTTTGAATTTAATACTGGACATTGTGACCTTGAAAAGTCTAAAGAATGCCAAGAAAAGGGGACGTCTTTAGGCTGTTCTGCACGACCATCTTCTCAAATCAGTCGCCGAGCTGGACCCCTCTGGGGTGTTCATAGATTCCCTGGTTGCTTGCGTTCATTCGTAATTGTTTTCGGATTAATAACTATTGTTTGGTTGACGAGGCCCACTAAAAGCTCCAAAGGGAAATAGTCAACACTAAAATGGATTTTCACAACTAATTTAATTAATATTCTGGTCACAGATCTCGTAAATGTCCCAGAGGAGATTCACATTAACCATCTGGTGGAGGGGCACGAAATCACCATCTCAGGCAGAGGACAATGGTCTTCGGTTGAAGAGGGTTCCTCTCTGACCCCTTACTGTTGATTGAAAATGTTGCCTGAAATGGGGCGATTGTTCGGTGAACGCGTTTTTCAATGGCTTTCCAGTGTCATTGGGAAAATCGAGGCTGAGTCGTAGTGGTTCTGACGGGGACGGGCACCTCTCAGGGCTGCCTGGCAAGACTGGAATACTTCTGGAGGTGTTGGGAAATCCAATATTTAATTAAAATGGGCTCTGGGAAATGCCCAGCGAAACTGATAATTAATTAATCCCCTTCTCACACTTGAAAACGTCATTTATTCAATTTTATTATTATTACATCTGCCTCTCCTTCTCAAATCCCCTCATTAATCAAATATAATTACACATTCCTTGGCTGATTTTTAATTTTTAATTACTTAATTAAAAAAAATTAAAACAATTTTTAAAATATATTTTGTTTTTATTTTTTGATAATTATTCGTTTTTCATAAATTAATAATTAAAAAATAATTTAAATTTATTATTTTGAATTAGAGCAAAAAATTCAATTTAAAAAAAAATTAATAAACTTAATTAAAATTTCAAAAGAAAAAGACCTGAAAAATAATAATAAATATTCAATAATAAAAATAAAATAATAAATATTCAATAATAAATATTCAATAATAAAAATAAAATAATAAATATTCAATAATAATAATAAAATAATAAATATTCAATAATAAAATAATAAGTGTGACCTGATCTTGTCCTTTGTTAAAAAGATCCGAAGTCTTGAATTATTTTTTTATTTTCCCCGAAAATAAAACTTAACGTACCCTTCCATATTAACCGTTTTATAAGCCAATATTTAAAGGCTCGCTGCTACATGTCCAATTTTTTGATAAAGTTCATTTGACGTCTGTGAAGCACAAAAAATTCTTTTTGGATTTGGATCCTCTTGTAAGACCAATACTGACGACTGCAGTTTTTTCTGACACAGATCCATATATCCGAGATTCACAACTCTTGGTAAAGGTAATGTTAAAAACTGCACTGGAATTGAATTTCTAAAACTTAAAAACTTATTCTCACATGACACTTGACCTTGATCATTTCTTGGATGACATCATTATGTGCGGCCACCACAACTGATTTTAGACACTTTTCCTTAAACCCATCCGCAAGCGAACTACGACCGCTAGTAATTCTTTGAAAGAGATATATATAGGGTGGCCTTGTCAAGGCTTCATTGGCAAAGGTTTAACTAAGATGGTCATTACTCTCGTCGGATATTATAAAAAATCATAGGAGGGAAATTCTCCGGAATTAATGTCATGTCATACTGAAAAGGAAACTTTGAGATTGAAATATTTACTTGTCAAATAATAATGTCACGGTATAAACGTGTTAATGTTTCTAAGCAAAGTAAAATCATTTTCATGAAAAATCGTTGCCGGTTCTTCATACATATCGAACGATCTGCCACTAAGGCGATGAAAAACAACAGGGGTGATATGAATCTCTTTTTCATATTAGTTTTGAATTATTGCGCCAATCGTTTTATCCAAATCTCAAGGTCAAAATGTGTTCAAAGAAATCCATGAGAAAAAAATCAATATTTTATATTTAATTTATCTAGAATTAATCATTGGTCAAAAATATCGTTTATTTTTAATAATATTTCATCATTGCAAGTTCTGGTTCGATTTGAGGCCGATATTTTTGTAATTAACAAGTTACAATACCAATATAATAATATTGGGTAATATTTCAGAAGAATACTTTGTTTAAATAATCGTTTAAAATCTCAGGACAAGGGTTTCAGCTGACAAGATCAACTCCGCTTGTCGGCCTTCCGTCATCGTGATTAGGGCCGCAAAAAGGAATAATTTACGGATTTCAGCAGACAATATTTCTATAAACCTGAGTGTTGATATTTTGACCATATTTCGCTGTGTAACCTCGACACATGAGTTCCACATAAATTATGGAAAACTGATAAATTGAAGCATATACCTTTCTATTTCCTTCATTTCACGTAATCAAACGAACTGTTTTGGACATTTGATATCTCAGACAATGAAAAGTAGAGTCTATACAAAAAACTGGAAAAACGTAGGTGAAACCGCCGAAACAGTTGCAACATACGTCCAATGAGAGTGTTGTTGAGTACTTAGAGACATTATTAATTTTGAACTTCTTCGACTCGGCGCAACAATGACGGCAGAGAAGTACTGTGAGCAACTCAATAGACTCAATGCTGCTATTAGTTAAAATTGTCAAAAAGGAAGTCTTTCACCTTGATAATGCCACACCCTAACCTGCGCAAGACACTGCGAAAACTACGAAAATTGGAATGCAAAATTCTCCAACACCCATGTATTCTCCAGATATTGCGCATTCTGAATTTTAAGTTTCGGTCTTTACACAATATTTTGGGTGGTGAGACACTCAACTCTCGAAAAACTATAGAACCCTATCTTTTTCGAATGGAAACCAAAAAATGTTTATTAAAATTGGTTCGAACAGCTTGTAGAACGTTGGGGAGTCATAACTTAGGGGAATGGTGATTGTGTAATCAATTAATAAATGTGTTTAGTTAAACTTTTTAAAACCAGCTCTAAACTTTTGCGATGATCCATTCCAAAACAATTTTTTCTTGGCCGATTTAAAAAAATTGATTTCTTGGTTTCCTAATTTTTAAATATTTTCTCTAAATTATCAAAGTTCATTAATTAAAATTTTATTGTTTTATTTGAGAAAATTTTCCTTTTCCAAATAATAATTTTCCCGAAGATTTTATTTCACATTTTCTCTGGGGAAAAATCCGAAAAAGGAAGACAAATCCCAAATTTTATATTTTATGGCTTCCTTTTATTATTTCGATGTCTGCTCTCACAATCCAAAGCCGAAATATTATTAATATTATTATTATCATTATTATTAATGTTATTAATGTTATTATTATTATTATTATTATTAATATTATTATTATCATTATTATTAATGTTATTAATGTTATCATTATTAATATTACTTTTATAAAAATATTATTATTATTATTATATGTATGCATAAGTATTAAACCATGTTTTTAATCATTGTTTTAATAAATCAACAAACAATCAATACACCCGTGAATTCAAATTTCGGTAATTATTATTTTTATTGAAAAAATAAATACTTAACTTTATTTTTTGGAGAATGTTAAAAATTTTGGATTTAAAAATGAATGGCGAAAATACGTACTATCGATATTGTATCAGATATGAATTTCATCAAGGAAAAGTGTTTTTGTGGCATCTCAATTCATATGGTCTGTTCCCGGACAGAAGGCTATTTCGTATAGTACATGTAAATATTGGTATCGACAATTTAAAAACGGAAAATTTGATGCAAATATTCTACCACGAATCAGAGCTCAACCAATATTGCACCCTGAGAGATTGGAAGAACTATTTCGTGAGAATACTTCCAAAGCGGAAGAAGAACTTAAGAAACAGCTTGGAGTCTACCAAGCAACTGTCAGCAGACAGTTATATAAATAAGGAAAAATTCAGAAGGTTGGAAAGTGGCAACCATATGAACTCTCAGAAATCAACATCTCATATGCGTCGCCATTGCTCGGCAAAGAAAGATACTTTTTTTCAAATCGTCACTGTAGATGAAGTGTCAATTCGCTACGATAATCCAAAGCACATTCATTCGTGTCTAGACCCTGATATGCCAGCAACCTCAACTGCAAAAGTAACTATTCACAACAAAAATGCTCCTTGTATCTGGTGGTATGTGAGAGGTCCAATTTCTTCTGATCATCTCCAGATTGGAGAAACCATTAATTCAGCAAATATTTGTTGCAATTGGGTGAAAAAATAGAAAAATAAAGACCTTTTTCAGGACAAGGATCACATAAAACTATTAGGCAAAGCTTATGCGAGAGACAATATCACAACTAAGTTGGGAGGTGTTTCCTCATGCGGCTTATTTCCCTTACCTGGCTCCTACAGATTATCATCTGTTTCGATCAATGCAACATTTTCTAGCAGGACATTGTTTCAAAAATGTTTCTGAGATTTCAGAATTTCTGGATAATTTCCTTGCTTCGAAACCCATATCATTCTAACGTTCGGGCATTTGTCAATTACCTGAAAGATGGAAGAAAGTGATTGACAATAATGGTTCTTATTTTGCTGATTGGTTTTTTGTACCTATGTTATGTAAAACTAAATTTATTAGCTTGTTATCAAAATATGTTTCCGTTAAAGGTAGACTAACACTCATGCACACACCTAATATATGTCGTAATAATAAAAAGGTGGGTGGAACTGTTACCTTCAAGATCTGAATAGTGTTGCCCTTTTGCTGACCTCCACGTGCATTTAGAAAGGGATATGTATATCTATTATGACAAAAATCACGTGAGAATTGAACATTTCCTTTCTCAGCTTATTACCTTAAATTTGATCACATGAAATTAAAGGGATGCTATCCGCATAAATGAAAAATTCTCCCTTTTCTCAGCAAAATTGGGTTTCATTTCATGTATATTTTTGAACCTTTTTTTTCAGTGCATTTCAGCCTGTGAATACTCTGGACATAGCGGAACGATTCCCAAGGAATGCAGTCGTCACTGTCGAGTAAGATTAAAGACAAGGGTAACTTCACTGTCATTTTACTTAGGGAGATACTGAAGGATGTTCTGAGGGTTGCCAGTACCTTGCCTCGGCATTCAAAATCTCACTGGGAACGTGTCCTGATAAAGCGGAAGCAGATAAACATTTCGACCGAGAATGTCACCTAGATCAGCAGTGTATGACTGAAGGCGACGTGAGGAAATGTTGCAATCTACGCTGTGTGGTACCGAAATTCCATCCAAGTCTGCGTTTGTTAACTGATGACAATTTCCCATCCCTTTCATTCAGAAATTGGACCGAGCTTGTGGCCCCCTTCTATAATGGAGGGTAAAGATGGATCGTCTTTTGAAATGACCTGGAAATACGATGACTCGGTTTTCAGAGAGTCCATGGTACCCATTCTATTCGTTCTTCAAGTCAGAACCTATTTCAACAAAGATTTCGAACCCAACAAAGCATCAAACTGGAAAACGTTGCTCATTGTAAGTTACTTTTAATTGTATGACCAAAAGGAGTCTCTTTTTTATTCTAAAATAAAATCTTAAAGAAGGATGCCGACTTTTCGAACGAGACCCCTTCACTAACATCCTGACTAGTTATGACTTAGAATTGGAAACGACCTAGTTGATAAGAATTGATTTTACTCTGATAACTTCATGCAGACCCAGAGCAAGCAGGTTTAAAAAGCGTGTCAGTCGTCGAATCTTTACCAATCATAAAAAGTTTGATTTCGTTCATATTAGATTAAAGATTTTAAAGTTTTATATAAAAAATCTTATTTGCGCTGTTTATACTTCTCTGACATTGTTATTTTGATTCGTTTAAATGAATCAGTTAGTAAATATTGAATATTATATCAATTTGAAAAATGTATTGCCAAAATTTAGTATTGTTACTTAAGTGCCCATCATTGACTTTTAAAATTTAAGACAGTTTCAACATTATTTTAAGGGAAAATGAAAATAAAATTTCAACTTGACGCTGGAAACGAATTCAAAATTGTTGATTGGAAGTACTTTTGTCCAGAAGCCAAGATAGAAAATTTTTAATTAGGAATAAACCATGAAAATCTGAAATGGATTCTCTGTTCCAATTTCAACAATATTACGTCGAAAGCAGGTGGAAAAAATTGAAACGTGTTCAACAAAGTAAGATACGGAACGTGTTAGACTTTTTCATAATTTGTTTCAATATTATGTTGTTGATCTTATCTATACCTTCTGGGGCTTGATATCAAGATCAGTTCATCGAAAAAGTTTGTCATTGATTGCCGTATCACCAGACATAACAAATTGTTATAACTTTTATTTGTATGACAATTTCCTTGATGGTTGTTGAATCCGCCGCTTGATTTTCTAATATTAAAACAAACTTGATTTCTTTTTGCAAATAGTAATTACTGAATTTTTTATGCTTTTAATTAATTATCGTGCTCTTTAATATTATTTTTAAAAAGTCTTTTTACATATTTTGACTTTTTACTTTTTAAAATTTTAATTTAAGATCTTTCAATAAAGCATTAATTTTAAATTACATTTAAGCTTTAAAATTTCTTTTTATAAACATCCACACAGTCTATATTACGAAAGAATCAAATTCTGTTTCAAATTTTCAAAGTCTTATGGCAAGGTGTAGATTATTAAAAATTGATTTCGTTATGAACATCTTACGAAAGCTATGCCTTGATTAGTACTAAAAATAGCCTTGGTTCTGCTATCGTTGGTTGTAGAAAATATGACTTAGGCAAAGGAAAATAACTTCACTGAAACGATACCTGGGTCATTGTTACATCATTTTCATGGATTGGGATTCAACACGGACTTATAAAGCCTGAGCAAGTCTCTATTAACTGTATCCATTGGTAACCTTCGTAGCTATAATGTCATAAAACTCAAAGTGAGAAATTAAAAGAAAGCTATTCACTACTAACAGTGGCCGATTATCTTTGGAGGTAAAAGGTCAAGAAAAAGTAATCTGCAGTTAACTCAACCTATTTTGTAACATTAAAGGTAAACCAGAATCTACCAGTCCAGATAGCAAGATAATTTTTATATTGATTGTTTAAAAAGACTACCCTCAAACATGTGTAGTGATCATTTAAGACTGAGACCTAATTCTTTCAGATGAGCCATTTCTCATGTTGGAAATCGACCCATTTCTGTGGATAATTATTTTATTTTTCCCATTGAACCCCTGAACAAACAAAAGAGGAATCAAAGAGAAAATCGTCGGAAAGAGAGTTGATCTTCGTTGACATTCTTGTCCCATAAATGGGACTGTGAAAATATTTACATTGTTCCCAGTGTTGACACTTCTTATTTTCCAAAATTGGTTGTATTGTCTCTTTCTCATTCCTCAATTAAGGCGATGTCTCCCCGTTTTCTTTCGGTTGGGCCTGAGTTTTTTATTTAAGTCTTCATTTCATTTGTTTCTAAAAACGTTACCTACTGTTTTCGTCTTTTTATCCATTGGGCATTTACATGGTTAACAGTCTAACATAAATAAAACAAGCTCCAGATTGAAGCGGTTCAGTTTGTTCATCTTGGAAAACTGTTTAGTAACCACAGACCACGAAAGGAGAACCATCCACATTCAATACTTTACGTCACCCGTGATTCTTTCGTGCTCGTATTAATCGCTCTTTTCGACGATCGTTGAGGAAACGCCCATTAAAAACACATTTGACATGGCGGCGATGTAATGTCGACAACTGTATCTCTGAGTGCTTAGATTAATTGATTTAATTAATTTATTCACAGAAGAATCGATTCCAGTCCCATTCATAAAATATAAATGACGTTATTAGTACAAGACTCAGGAAACTATTAGTTAAAGGCGACCAATTTTTTATACCTTTTTTGTTCAAAAATGGTTTGTTTATCATTTCGATCTCATCAAATTCTGAGTAAAGGAATCACTCTAACGATAGTTATAGAAACAGAACCTTAATTCTTTTCGATAACTCCGGCTGTTTTTCTCGCAATTTTCCATGACCTTTTCTAATTCAGCACAATACCTGACAGTGGTTTTTGTTTCTTCGGGCTTAGAAACAGAAGGTGACGAATGATTCCTTAACAAGTTCAGACACAGTAAAATGTTTCAATATCTTGGTAAACTGCCCAATTCCGAAACAAAGGTATATATCTTACAAAGATTGAGAAACGAAAATATGTCAAAATTAATCAATTATTTTAAAGATGAAAAGGTATTTTACGAAATCGACGAAAGTAAAATTAGATGAAATAAATATGTAAATATACGTATTAGCTGGTACCGTAATAAATTCCAGTAATATATTATTTGTGTTAAACGTAATTGGAGGGGGAAATGTTTTAATTGGCATTGAACTCATTTTGAATTATCTGGATTTGTCTCTTCAATGGAAAATTGGGCCAGTTTATTCTGATATTTACGAACACAGCCAAATATATGATAAGAGCTTTAATGTATTAAAAAATCAAAGCAAGTCCTTTCTTCATATAAATAACCTTGCACATTCAATCCATAATTATGCCATGAGAATAAAGCAAGCTATATTAATGTTGATAATGATATAGCGAGAATTAAATTAATCACGATAAAAAATAAAAGCAATGTAGTGCTTTTCAAAGACATGAAAGCCTCCAGAATTTATTTTATTACTACAGGGTCAACATGACTGAGGCCAGTGTTCTATTATTCTAAGTATTTAACAGTTATTAAATTATTAACTCTATCAAAGATGAAGAGATGTTAATTAAGCGTGTCAAAGAGGATTTGGATAATGAAAATTTATTTTTCGAATTGATGGAAATAATAGAAAATTAAAGTGGTCTTATCGATATTTTAGATAAAATTGAGGATTAAAAATATAATATTGAAACAAGATATCGCGCTGTCTCTAACTCAGATTTCAGAAGAGGCCCTTTAGAATTAAAAGTTATATAAATAAGAAATTAAAGAATAACTGAGTACCCAATTAACCATTATTTGATAAAAAAGAAATATCTCCACTGGACTATATAATTTTAAAGAAATGTCCGACAACCAGCATTGCAATAGAGCGAAGCTTTTTGATGTTGGGAAAAATGTTTGCTGAAGACAGAAATTTTAGAAGTGAAAATATTTGTCATTTTTTCTCAATAATATTATGTTTTCCAGAATAAATCTTGTTATGTAATATTTTTTTTTATTGGGTTTTTTTTGGATACATAACATTTTTAACTTGCACTAAAGATAACCAATGATTTTAGAATACATTACATCTTTAATTTAGAATACATTACCCACTTTTAATCGGATATCATTATTCTATATAAAAATGTTTCGACTGTTAGCCGACTAAGATGAGAAGACCACATTGTCAGTCATTGAAATCTATTCTCCTACGTTAATTCATGTGGAACTTATTTTCTTAATTTCCATTCTTTACAATTTAACTGCTTCTTTGTTTTTCATTAAATATCAAACCAGGTTTCTAATTCGATTGTTTTTTTTTAAAATCATTATTGTTCACGTTAATGGGTTTCCCAAATTTCTTTATCTTCTAGATTTTCATCACCAATTCAAAACTTCTAGAATAAAAAACGTGTTCTTCTATCCTTTACGCTCCTCTAAATCCTAAAAATCTTTTTCGACTACCTTCTGAAGCAATGGAACCAAGCTAAAATTTCAACAGTAAGCAAGGACAAAAAATTGAATTTCTGTCGGCAATTTCGACTAATAAAAACTTTAAATATGAGTTAATGATATTTTAAATATCAAATTAGATGATTGATTTAAAATATTCCTCTAAAAAAAATCGATTTTCTAAGGAATAAATAAAAGGAGGCATCAAAAGTCTTTTCCCATAATGGTATCTATATTTCAGATATTAAATATATAATATTTCAAATAGATAATAAATAAATCGATACATTTGAATATATCAATCTAAAGGTTTTTTATTGACATTTATTTTTAGTTATTACTATTTGTTATTAATAGTTTTTCTTCCTACATTATGAATAGGAACAAAAAAATCAAATCAATTTAAGATACATATGGAAGGAAGACCTCAATGCCTAGGCTGCAGCTGAAGAAATATGTTCAGTAGAAAGTAATGAAGTGATTGATAGACACATAGTATTTAACTGGTTTAAACTCTTCAACGATGGATATATGTCAATATTGGATAGACTTCGTTTCGGCCGATAATCCTTGGTGAAGACAAGGTTTTATTAGCAATAGTGGTAAATTATCCACATAAAAGCAGAGGAGGTTTATCAACAGCACTTTTACAATCCAAAGATACTATAAATTGATACATACACAAGCATGTATTTTTCAGACAAGACCATATATATGAATTAACAATTTCACAAGCAATCACATAATATCATTTGGAAACAATCGCTAAAAAGTCCTGTTAATGGTCGTTTCTGGAAATATATTATAACTATAGATTAAAAATGGATATTCTTTCACAATTATGAAAGGAAACTTCAGTGGGCAATAAGCCGTTACGAATGCCAAAAAGGATTGATTTGGAAAAAAGGTTCTGTTAAGCGTGTGGTGGAATGTTGAGGGAATTATCCACTGTGAGCGGATTCCAATTTGTGCCTCAACGAGTGCTGAGTTGTACGCAGACCAATTGGAACGAGTCTATGAAAATTTAAAGGCATGCCATCCAAATTTAATGAACAGAAAACGCGCTTTCTTGCAACACGATAATGCCCCGTTCACCGAGCTCGTTGAAAGCGAAGGATAATATTTCGAAGATTGATTAATCATCTCTCGTCCTTCTTTTATGTTTACATTTAAATAAAATTCGTTTAATGCGAAAAGACTTTTGATTCACCCCAAATCGGCGAGACCATCTTCGGACACATTTAATATGATATCGTAATGATGCCTGGATTTTATTATTATGAAGAAAAATAAGTGTTTTTCGTGTGCCGATTTTGATGGATGTTGCTCAGACATTTCGAGATGGCGTCCATCTGCAGGACCTGCATTCAGGAATGTGGTACCAGTTTCGCGTAGCCTCCGTTACAACGCACGGCACCAATGGGTTCAAATCTGTCTCCCCACCGGTGAAACTGGCTCGAACCCCAACAAGTCCCGGACTGCCTCGCAATCTCAGCGATGGAGCATGGCGCATTCAGGCCAACGGCAAGATAAACATTCGCCTGCACTGGGTGGAACCGGCTTTCAGTGACCTTCTCATCACGGAGTACAAGGTAGGCTTTATTCGCTTTCGGTTTTCTTTTAAGTACCTTCCTCATCGTATAGTGAAAGCCGAACAATGATATTATTTATTTATATATATTATTATAATGATAATAATAATATTTATAATAAAAATAATAATTATAATAATAAAATATCAGACACAGTGAAATGAAGGACAGGATTCGTCTGATGGATCAGAGGAGAAAGGATGTTGATTTCGCCCATGGATAATCGAGAAAAGGAAAATCAATAAGTGGGATATGTTTTTGTTGATAGCCAAAGGAAATTGGGAAGTGGAGATAAGGATAATATTTACATAAAGATTGCCACTTGGTTCTCCAGTCGAAGGAGACTGGGCGAATCCATCAGAACAGCGAAAAAACCGTCAGCAAAAAAACCGGCAGTGTTCGCCAAAAATTAATCAACTGATTTTATTGCCTTTGGAAATGTGATTGAAAAACTGATTATATTATATTATATTATATTTCGGTTGATTCACCTTCACTGGCAGCGACTTTTCCACTGCTTGTTCATTATTATTATTATTATTAT
>JBBMKC010185629.1:0-15167 GCA_037834085.1 Bipalium vagum | reverse complement strand
TATTATTATTATTATTATTATTATTATTATTATTATTATTATTATTATTATTATTATTATTATTATTATTATTTGAAGAGTCTCTTAATTTTTAAAGTAAATAAAAAATTATTTTCCGATAAAAAAAACAGAAAATGATATTGGACATTTGTATTTTTATATTTCTTAATTTTATAAATGCTTGTACTAAATTTAAGATAAAAATATTATCTTTTAACCTTAAAATCAATACGTTGTAAATAAATATTCACATTATTCAACACCATTATTTTAGTTTCATTTTTAATATAATTATTGAAACAAATTTTAATTTTTACTATAATATCTGGTATATGGCGGTGATAGTAGATCTTAAATAAATTAAATGAAACATTAATTTTTTTTAAATCATAAAATAGTCTTATGCAGGTTCGGCTGGATACAAATCAATATCATAAATGACAAATCTCTGGCATTAAATTTTTATTGGGCAAGCGCAATATTATACTACAGCCCCATGCATTACTTAGGAAATTGGAAAATTATTTTAAAAATATATTAAGGAACCGATTACATGAACTGGGGAAATAAATAAACGAATTTATAAATATCCTGGATTGTACATAATTGTTTCGTTGATTTTAATATTTGAATAATCACGTAAAAATAAATAAATTAATTTTTTATTTATTTATTTTAATTGTTATTTGTTTTTATAATAATTAAACTTCTCCTAACCTAAAGGGTATCTAGGATATTGATTAATTATAATATTAAAAATATTATTTTTTTTAAAAATCGATTAATATAATATAAAAATTATAATTAAAACTTCAATTATACTTTTCTATAGTAATTCTGATGGTGGAAAATTTGTAAGGAATAATTAAGCTATTTTATAACAGTGTTTTAATTAAAACATTACTTTTTGACCTTTCTCTTGGTTCAGTAAATAAAAGAAATACATTCTTTTATTATTCAATTTTATATATCAAGGAAGTTTTCTATTTTTTATCTTTTAGCATTTATATTAATTTTATTTGATATTAACCACTGTTATATCAGGCACATTTACATTATTTTTTAATCATTTTTAAACTACCATTTTCAATATTCAGCCAATTCAGTTTTCTTCAACTGCTTAAAAAATTGACATTTTCTAATTAAAAAAAAAACTCTTGACTTTCTTTGCATTTTATACAACTAATTGTGCGATCTTCCAGTTCTTGTGAGAAGGTTTCTTTATTGAAAAATAGCATTTGTAATGGACAACTTGTGACTGATATCAACCCTTGACATTCCATTTATGCTGTGGGATCTCACATATTTACAATATTTTTTTAATCACTGATTCAATTACAGTGAACCAGTCTGTTTAGAGTAAAATTGATAAAAGTTGAATATTCTTCATATTTATATTTCATTGATAATTTGGTAATAATATCCAATTGGATTCATTCTTTTCTTTTTTATATATTAAAGCAAACACTATACTATTTATACAGAAGACATTTACTTCAATTTCCCATACCTTTATATATTATTAAAAAATGTATTGCCTTTCATAATTAAAATCGTTTGAAAAAGGGTTTTTTGTGTTTTGATTCATTACATCGGTTAATGAAGGAGACTGAAAACAAAAATCATGGATTAGTAAATGAATAAAATAATTATTTTCATTGCATGTTACATTAACCCAAATGTCACGTTTAATTATATCATAAAGTTTTTACTAATATTATAACGAGAGTTTAATAAAAGACAATTCACACATATACACAAGTTATTTCCCATATTTTGTTGTGGTAATGTTTATGTCCAACTTCCCCATTCTGATTCTTGTAGTCTTCCGATTCTAAGGTAATAGAGAGAGACAGGTAAAATGGAAAATATCAAATTTCAAGCCATATAAATTACAAGAAAACTGGTTCAAGATTTGACGATTCAATAAATAAATAAAACTTTATCATAACTTAATTATTATTTATGTGGCTGATATTGATGCCAAAAGAGAAACATCGTTTCTTCAAAGATATCAAGGCTTAATAACCACCATAGACTACATATTACAGATTTTGTACTGAACAACTGATTTCTGTTACAAGTTTTTATAATTATATGAATTTTTGGAATTTTCTATGTTATATCAGTCGATATTTAGAACGATTGTCTTGAAAACAGCCTGTTTATCTTATTGAGAATCAACAATTTCACACAGCCTTCACAAAATGTGTTTGTTTAAGATGATACAATGTATGATCAGAATTGTTAACGGTTTTCATTGTTACAATAAATACTCATGAATTATGCTCAGAATATTGTTAGAATTAATAAAAAAGAAATTTTGAGAAAAACGGAAAAATTTATTTTAAAAAATGCTCACTTGATTTTGTTTAATTTTATTAAATTCAAGGAAATCTTATTTTCACCATAAATATTAAATTTTTAGCATTATAATTAATGATATTATTAATAATATAATTATTTTAAGGTAATTATTTAACAAAAATGAGTATTTTATTATCACATTTATTTTTATTAATTTATCTGGAAAACATGTATTTATAGGTTATTATACTTTAATAAGTTATAATTTAATATAATGAAGTAAAATGTCCTAAAATAATGGACAATAAATGAGCCTATCTTAGATATCTTTGGAATTTCAATAATTTTATGTAGTAAACTGCAAAGAAGACAGACGATTTAAGCTTTGTAATATACCGTTATTTGCTGATCGGAATTATTTGAACTATTTGTTAGGTCTACACGATCAATTCAAAATGCCAATATACAAGATAGTCAATACTGCCGTGATTTTATTAAATCGTTAAATATTATACTACTGACTATAATCAGCACGAGAAATGATTTAGACTTAATTTTCAAATTTTTTGTATTATATTTTTAGTTAAAAAGTATAAAAAAATAATACAAATAAACATAATGGGAAATAATTGATTTAATCAAATCTAAAAAATCTATATAAATAGGGTAATATTCAAAGATTTAATGAAGCAATGCTATTTTTGCAGCAGAAATTTTCAAGGGTTCTGGACAAGACTTAAGTTTTTGAACTAGTTCTCTAATTACAAAGTTCTTTGATAGTCTTCGATTTAGTATCAATAATAAATTTTTCCATTTACTGAATGTGCTAATTATAATTATTAATAATAATATAATATAATATAATATATAATCTAAAAAAAAAATATATAATAAATATATATACAATTAAAAAAAAAATTTGAATAAATATTAATGTTAAATATTGAACAATAATAGAATAAAATGATTATAGCTATGGTAAATGTCGAACTTCTCAGTTGGAATGGGAGTTAAAGAAAATAATTTTTTATTATTAATTTAAAGATTGCTGATAAGGATTACTTTTGATGAGAAACTGATGGATATGTTACTCTCATAGCTGAAATATCTTGATAAATAAATTTAAATTACGAAAAATAAATTTACACTAGAATAATGTGCAGCCTTATACTTTCTGGTATATTTTTTATTCTGTAGATTTCACAGGACAAAATCTGTGCTAAGAAAGCAGAATAAGTTAAAGTCTGGTGATCATTCTGATAAAAATTTCGATATAGTTTCATATTACACAGAAATATATTGAGCACAAATAATAACCTAACAAAAATAATTATTATTATGTGATAATAAAATGAAACTTTCTACATAAAGCATGTCTACATAAAGTTTGTTTAATTTTTTGAGACTTCATTCGTAGTTAAATATAATTTTTTAAATTCCAAACAAACATTTATCTATACATTTATTCAGACATTGACAGTGCTGGCAGAGTTCATGGGCCAATGGATAAAACTAGTTCTACCAGACTTGGTCCAGTTCAAAAATCAGGCAAAGAAATTTCCTTTAGGAAAGAGTTCAATGAACATATAGAAAATGATCAATGGCAAAAAACAATGGAAATTCGAAGCTCTCAACGTAAATGTTGAAACTATATAATAAATATAAAAGTTTTCTTTCAGCGAAAGAAATCCGACAAGATATCAAACACTTCGAAACAGTTCTACGCACTTTATCCACAAATGATATAAGTAACCACAAGAAGACACATATGACATTGGCTAATCATTATATACCAAGCTATAAAAATGTTGAAAACAATAGCTATTCTACAACTATCACTAAACAAACCAAGAAACCTGATCAAGGAGTTACTGTGAATATTGTAGCACCAAAAGAGGTAACTTTCTTTTATAATTTTGTAACCATTTATTTTATGATATTTCAAATCCACTAAATCTATTAAAGTTATCAGTATAGTCATGCAGCTTAAACGTCAAATATGAGTATGATAAGAAAGTGGTACCAAAGTTACCAGATGTCTTAATAAAAGTGTTTGCTATATCTATAAAAATCTTTTAAAAAATATTTCAGTTAAATTCAAAATTAAAATATGTTCAACTGAATCAATGGAAACAGTTTCTTTTCTATTTTTATAGTTAGTTAGAAATGCACGTTTTCAAGATTAGGTTGATGTGAGATCATTTTTTCAACAATAACTTATTTTACCAATTGAATGTAACTGGTTTTCTAATGTCTACACGATCATTAAACTTTTCAGTAAGTTCTCGAGGATCTATCTCAATGACTTGCCTTAAGTCATCATAATCGTCGTTCATGTTGATCATCTTTCAGGTCTACATTCCCATGTTCAACTAGTTGAAACCATCTCCTGTATTGACTATTATTAATAACAACACCACCAAACACATCACATATTATTCTGTATGATTCTACAACCGCCTTTCCTTGTTTGAAATCGTACCATTTTTGTTCCACCCATTGTTCTTCTAAGCTTATTTTCCAACTAAAAATGAATGAAATGAAAGGTAGTATTTAAAAATTATAAATGAGACAAATACATAAAAAAATTTTAAATGCGCGGTTATTTTGGTGATTTTTGAAATAATAAATTTTATTTATTAAAACAAAGCATTTCTAACTTAACTACCATATATAAATGAAAATTAACATTGTTCATATAGAAAAAAAATAATTAATATCGAAATACATTATTTGCTTATTTAAATTTCTGTGAATGCCTTTCAAAACCCTGTATTCTAACAATTTCTAAATATTTTCCAGCAATTTTCATGTACTTTAAATCATTTCTTAGGGCATTGAAACATAAAATTTTATGGGTTAGTGATTGAATATGAATAAACATAATTACCACGAACTACTGGATTTAAACTTAAGTATTTATTTTTATATGAAAAATCAATGGAAAACATTATTCTTCACACGTGAACATTGATTAAAACAGATAACAGATTGTTGTTCCTATGAAAAAGCTTTCCCAATTGGACATGGCATTATTTAAATGCCAAAAACTGATAATCAATGTTCGGGAAATCACAATATTAACACAAGCGATCTGTATTTAATGAAAAATTTCCTTCTATAATTAATGAGAAAAGTTCATGTGGAAAAACAAATTAGAATTCTTAGTTTCTATGTTTTATTGCTATTATCTAATGCTTTCGGAAAGTGTTTTAATAGTAATTAATTATAAATTCTGAATTCAATCGCATTTTCTAATAATTACGCTTGTATTTTAGAATGATGTTTCAAATATCTGCAGACAGCTTCTTAAACTAAAATGATGTAATAATTACAGAATGCATGTTAAATAAAACAAAATTTACTTTTCATAGTATAATAATATAATATAATTAATAATAATAATAATAATAAATTATTAATTATTAATAGCTAAGAAAAAAAATTTTTAATTTAAAAATTCAGAGAAAATTTAAAAATAATAAACTATTTTATTTCAGAAAGAGTTTTTTTATTTTCATTTCTCTAAATAATCGATTTTTAATCGATGTTTTCACAGACCATAATTATTTGTACTAATAAAAAATTTTTTTTGGATAAGTAAGAATATATGGTAAAGCAGATAATTATTTGCGCATATGATATTAATAGACATCAGTTCAGTGAAAATAGAACCAACTACATTTTATTTAATTCATGAGTAAAGTAAAGTCTTACGATATTTATGACATAAGCTCAAATGGTTTTATTACAAATGGAACACTATTATTACCTTACAAAAATTGTTATCAATATAAAAGAAAAAAATTCTTTGAAAACGTTTATTATTTATAATTTGGTTTTTTAGGAAGTCATAGAAAAAGATATATCCATAACTCGAGAGAGAAGACTTATAGATGAATTACTTGAAGCTCAGAAGGAACTCAATTCTTTAAGGAAAGCCAAAAGTGTCATGGATAATAGTTTGATTGGAAATGATTCTGCTAAATTCACAAGTGAGCATCATGTAAGCAAAGTAGTAACCGATGTATATCCTTCAAGCCATACGACAGAGAGGTATGAAATATAAAATGATAATATTATTAATTATTTTTGAATTTTAGAATTAAAAGACGGCATCATTCAACTCACCAAGGTTAGTTTTAAAAAATAATTAAATGCATGGTATACTTTTCTTATTTATGCTTGTAATATTAGAAAATAGATACGAGAAAAACATTCCACTTAATATTTAATAATTTAAAAATTTTTAAAGTTATTTTATTTTATTGATATTCGATTTATTGACAGAAAGTGAAAATAATAAAATAATCAATAACAAATAAAGCAACACTTTTGTTGCCACAATCACAGAATTGATGGATTGATTGATGCTTGTCTGAAATAAATTATGTTTGTATGCATGTGCACTATGGATGTGTGTATCATTAAACTAACAATATCGAACCGGGCCAGCTAACACGCTGACAGACACACATCGCTATTCATTCCATAAAGGTTGTAGAATCAATAGATTTTTAAGAATTTCTATGGAACAGTTCTTGTATTGATCTTTATTTTTTGAACTGAAAATAAATCGCATCAGAAATCATGAATAGCAATTTCACAAACCAGAGGGTAGGGAACTATCAGCAAACGGATCATAAGTCGACGGGATTTAATCGAATATATCGACAATATGAAATGGGTAATTTCTTTTTCCAAAACCAATCTTTAAATTTTAAAAAGCACAATAAAAAATTGGCAGCTGAACTGATCAGTTTAAGTTCTATAAAATATACCAGGATTTTATATTCGAAGAAGAATCTCATCGAAGCTTATTTATTATCAGGAAAAGGATGTCAGTGAATTTCCAGAATAGAGAAAAAAATAGATTTTTTGAAAAATTTTCAATGTTTATTTTTCAATTTTCATCTTATGTTTCGTAAAATTTCCATTTATTTATTTAATTGTCTTAGAAAATACCAATAAAGGTTATGCAGAAGTTTCAGACGATAACATTCAACAAACCAAACACTTTTTAGATGCAAACTTTCAGAAAATTGAGCCAACATTTATTGATAAAACGTTTTACAATGAAATAAAAAACCAAATTGACAGAGAACAGTCTTTGGGCCAGCAAATTCCAATTAAAATCCAAACTTCAAGCAGAAACATTACCGAAACGGTTAATAGACGATCAAGAAATGTTTCAAGTAGTCAGAACGTTAGAGAGTTGTCTCCTGTTCTGCGAGTTGACAATCTGAACGGAGGTCATAAGGGTGATAGTATCAATAGTAAAGATATTTCTACCATTAACAATCAAGAATCGTTTGGTGAAGAAAAAACTGTTACGATAAAAAGGAAAATAATTAAACGAAGGAGTAGGTTTTTATCAAAATATGATTAAAATAAAATTTAAATTAATTAAAAAATCTCTTCAGGACAACGATCCAAACTTTTAATTTTGAACTTAGACAAAATAACTCTTAATCATTTTTCGTGGATCAATCTTATTCCGATTATATTAAATAAATATAGCAGTGTCTACTGTAAAATAAAATACCCTATTATTTAGAACTTCTTAATGCTTGTCAGGTGTCATTAATGCATTCATCATCACATGACGTAATCGATCTTCGAAGAATATTTCGAAATATTCTCAAATCGCAGCATGAGACGAGGTCATGAAATTTGATTGGTTGGAATAGACTTAGGAATCTCAGAACTAAAGACACGTTAATGCTATGACCTAATTTCTTCATATTAATTTCCTTTTAATAGAAAATTATATTTATAAATTCTGTGAAGTAATTAATTTAATTTCTTTACATTTTGTTAGCAATTACACAAAGCCATTTTCTGAGTAAACTTTAATTGAAAGCTATTATATAACATTCCATTCATATTCATTAACAAACCTAAGTTATAGTTATTATCAGAACTTGTTATTTCTAACATAAACACACGCTATTACTATTGAGAAAAGTATAAAGATAATTGAAACTTATTTATTTGTTTTATTTCATCAAAATAATCCTTTGTCTATTGTCACACTGGGTTAAAAAATTAGCAAGGGATCAATGGTCAGAAATCTTGAAATAGTGATCGCTTAAGCCGTATAAAGTTATTATAATAGTATTGATTTCTTTTTATGAGTTCTTTATGATTGACACACCAGATCATATTATTTCTGTTTTCATTCCGAGTCTCATAATAATTGCCATTCAGAACCATCAAACTAATCATCTTAAAATAAAGTTTAACAGATAAATTCATTTTAAAAACTATCCGAAATTGAATACAAATATCTTGTGAAGAAGATTTATGGTATTTTGAAGTTCTAAAAAAATTATAAAACAAGAGATTAATTATTAATTGGCCTTTTTTACATTCCAAATACATTTAGAAGCTAATGAGCCAATTCAGACCCTTCGAGACTCATATATTGATAAAATAAATTTTTGTCCAAAAAATATTGGAGATTCCTCCAGTGAAACAGGTAACATTTGATTCTGCTGCTTTTCACAACGTAAAATGCTCTCACAATAATAATTATGATAAATTATCTGTTTTATTCTAATTTTTATGAAAAACGTATCGATTTCTCGTATTTATTTTATGCATGTGCACGGTCCATGAAGAATGTTTTGATATTAGATACGGATCAAGAAAACCATCATTTGACTCAACCTGAGATTATCTCAGAGAAACATAGTCCAAAGGTAGAAAAACCTGTCAAGTTGCTGGAAGTTAAAGAGGAACTTATTGTCCCTACAGTTTATAATAAGAGTCAACAGAAAACCTCTTTGACCATATCAGACAATTCATATCAGTACCAAAACATGAATGGTAACTAAGTGAATTTAAAAAGCTAATGCTGCTATGAAAATTCTAATACAAATTGAAAATAAACTGCTTAAACATATTTTCGCAAAAGCTTGTGTGACTTATGCTATATTCATGGCAACTTAATTAAATTGACAGATAATTTTTAAGAATCTCAGAAAAATCCAGATTGGAGTTATAGAGAAAACTCTTTGAATCGAAGACAGACTCCTCAAGTGCAACGAAATGACATGCATGGTTAGCTTTTAGTTCTACTGTTTTATTGATATCATAACTTATATCGTATATAATATTAAGAGTCTACCACGTATAATACTTACATAAAAGAAAGAGAGACTGGACCAATGTCAAATTATTCTGCTCGAAAAGAAAATATGAAAACGCAACAGCTTATTGATGGACGTTGTGGTAGTATGAGAACTCTTCCTTTAGACGTAAAATTAAATTAAACCAACCTATGAAATTCATTTATATATCCAGAGACGGGTGAATGAAATGACAGAAGAGATAGAAACTATAACTTTGCAGCCCATTGGAAAGGGAGTTCAAGATCTAGCTCCCGGGTTTGCAACAATTAGTAGACCCCCTAGTAGAGCTGCTACTCCGCGAGGTTTCCAAATATGTTTTCCTGAATTATTTACTTATTTATTTAGCACATGACATTGGTGGGGGAATGACAACTCAAAGCAATTACAGTAGGGAAGAAAAGCAAACAAGTGGGTATAACACAATGCCTTCAATACCTAAGTTTAACAAGTATTCCAGGTAAATGAATTTTATCCATAAAACCATATTCGTATTTTTATAATTCCAGAGAAATAATTAAAAATAATTAAAATAATTAAAATTAAGAATCTTTAAATTTATTTTTATTTATTGTTTAATAAAAGTAAATATTTAAAATTAATAAAATTTTTAATAAAATACCGCTTAGTATTAAAAAAACTGATAATAAAATAAATAT
This sequence comes from Bipalium vagum, assembly GCA_037834085.1. NCBI lineage: Eukaryota > Metazoa > Platyhelminthes > Tricladida > Geoplanidae > Bipalium > Bipalium vagum. The sequence goes on along the minus strand of JBBMKC010185629.1, from coordinate 5,068 downwards.
TGATTTTAACTTTAATTCTGGGAGTAAATTATTGAAAAACATTTAAAACAATTTTAGCAGAAATATGTGCAGCGGAATAAATTTGTTTTGATTATTAATTTATTATTTTGCGTTTCCCATTGGGGGTATTACATAATAATCAATCCTAACTTATAAACTTGTAATAATCACTAGACTAGATGATTCATTATTAATTATATTAAAATTTTAATAATAAAAACAAAAATATTATTATTATTATTATTCTTAGTGAAAACAATTTGCATTTTATTAACTTTTTCAAATCACATTTTTGTATTATTATGGATGTCAATCATTTTATACGACCTTTATTAGGTTTTTAATCTTTTTATATTCTATTATATTTTCATTGGTTAAAATAAATTTTAAAAAATTATATTATTTTTTGAACGTAGCTTGGTGCTTATTGAGTAATAAAAATAAAAAATGTGTGAAATTTACGCTTATATCTTAAGTCTTTTAAAAAAATTTATAATGTAATATATTCTTTTATAATTCCCATTACCATTTATAAATATTTAAAACATTTATAAATTAAGACCTGAAGCTTTATCAGTTTGATAATAATTGGTTTTTCTGTTTTATTATCACAGATAAGTGATATATAAAATCTTTAAAATATTTTCAAAATCACTACTGAATTAAATTTAGTGCCCGCAATGTCAACCAAATGTTAAGCTACGATATTCCTGACTCCCAGAAAAGAGTTACAACAAGTGGAAGATCTAATCAAGATCAAGTTATCAGTACGACGTGGCAAAAGAGATCTGAATCATATACAAGCGGAAATAGAAATTACCAGTCGAACTTTTCACCATCAATAAATCATGAAAGTATGATGAACAATAAAAGTATTTCTTATGGATATGAAGACAATCGAATTCCTTTACAAGCTGTATTAAATACTGAAGATATTTGGTATCAACCTAATCTTACTCGAGAAGAAGGTAATTTAAAGAATAAACATTGCGACCTATGTATTATCTGTTTCTAGTGATCTTAGCGTTACGAGACAGAGAAGCTGGCAGTTTTATTATCAGAAATAGTTCAACATTTGTAGGTGCTTATGGGTTAGCTCTTAAAGTTGACATTCTTCCAGAAAATGTTGTCCGAACAAGTAAAAGTCACAATTAGTAATAAAGTTAAAATTATTTAGATGACCTTCAAGGTGATCTCATTCGTCATTTTTTAATTGAAACAGTGGAAGAAACATCCGGACCTGGTGTAAGATTGAAAGGTTTGGCTAACGAACCAATATATCCATCCTTGGCTCATTTAGTGCAAGATCACTGTCAGAATCCTAGAGCTCTACCAACTAAACTATTGATTCCTAATTTTTCTTTGGGTAAAATAAATCATGAAGACAGCGGTTTTGCACATTCTCAATACCAATATGATTCATATCAGAAGCAGCAATTGGGAACATCTAAAGTTCAAATGTTATCCAATGCTCAGCGGTCAATGAGTTCTCCCGGTGTGAATTTCATTGATATGAAACATCCAAATCCATTACATAGACATTTCGGTATGAATCTATTTTTCTTTGACTTAAGATGTGCAATGTTTACATCTAAAAAGTATTAAATACTCTTATAATTCTGCTATACTTTAGAAGCAAAGTTTATATTTTCTTAGAGATCTACAAAATATACTAAAAGCACGACATTTTAGCTTTATACCTGTTTTGAAACCTAATGAAAAAAACCACAACTAAGATATTAGAAAATTTTCCTAACATTGGTCATAGCATTTATAATAATAAAATTTATCACAAATGTAAAGGTGTTTTGAAAAAAACCACAACTAAGATATTAGAAAATTTTCCTAACATTGGTCATAGCATTTATAATAATAAAATTTATCACAAATGTAAAGGTGTTTTGAAAAAAGTTAAAGTAATAAATGCAGTCGACACCAGATTTAAGGACTTTTTTGCTCAGTTTAACGAAGCATACAAATAATAAAAATACTTCTATATAACGACAAATAGTAAAACAACATATTTTTTCATAATTAAAATACAATTTCTCTTTATTTTATCCTTATTATAGCAAAACTTTTTAAAATTAAAATTGTTACAATTTGAATCACTAGAAAATTAACTCAACACAAGGAGATTGTTTAAATATATTATTTTCAAAAATTGTATTGGTCAGCTTCAGTTAATAATTTTTTTCAAATTATTGAAATCTTCTCTTTTCATAATGGTGTCCGTTGTCAATGATAAAAATGATGAATGCAGCTAAAGTGATGACAGCATTGAAATTGTGAAAGAAGTTGATGAATGTTAAGTTTCGATATTACCAATTCTTGAGTATTTTTAGAAATGATATTTAAAAAGAAATGAAAATGATCATGTAATGTTGAAAATTTGCAATAAAATTGATAATATTATCACCGAAAACCGTTCAAAACAGGTCAAACCACAATATATTTGATTATGAAATTAAAAAAATCAATTAAATTATTGAAAAAATTGTATTTTTGTGACAAAATTTCGATGTAACAACACTCTTAATGCAATGATACTTAGGTCCCTAGAGATGTCATTAAATTGAGTGTGGACTGTATAATATTTATTTTTTATTCAATTTTTTTCAATAATCATTGAAAATCCCTGCCAAAAATGTTAAGTTGCTCTTATAAATCAGCATTATAAAAATTTAATATTTATTCATTTTATTTTTAAAATAAGCTTTTTTAAAAATATTTTTTGCAAATTTTTCAAATCTTCCTTATATTTAAATATAATAATAATATTAATAGTAATAATAATTATTATTTAAATAAATCAAAGTTTCATAAATTAATTTTTATTCAAATCTATTTATTTAATTAAGATTTCTTTAATTTTAAACTTTTCACAAAAGAAAGATTTTAAGTTTATTATAAAAAGTAAAGAATCTAAAGTAAAATAATTTACAAGTACATTTTCAGTTCCAATGAAATTCATCTCATGTTTTCTGATTCTTCATTTTAAAGTGCAAGAATAGTGCATTTTTCAGGTCTTTTCACAACCAATTTAGTTTTTTTATTGAAAGATATGGTTGGGTGAGTATGTATATATTATTAATTAAAGTGTCACAGTTCAATTTTATCTAATTCATGAATGTGACAGAAAAATCAGACAAATTTTTATTATATATTTTCAAATTTTTTGTTTTAATCGATAATTGTTTTTGTTTATGTTGATAATATAAAAAGATACAAATTTCTACATTGAAATATTTCGTAATTCTGTATCACATTAGTAACAAGTGCAATGTACCTTGGGCGAGTGGATGTCGACAGATTACTGGGAAAGGTTGCAGTTGATCAAGCAGTGACAAAATTTCTGTCCAAGAAATCTCCGAAAACAACGACGACAGAACTACAATTAGATTCTACACATGGAATTACTTTGATCGATAAAGTTCAAGCCTTATTTTACACAAGACATTTTCCAGCACAACATGTTATTTCAGCAGATTTTGATCCAAAATCGCGCGAGTAAATAATTGTTACTATTGAATGATAAGAGTCTTAAAAATATTATTAGTTTTAATTCTTTGTTAATGTTCTGACAGTATTCATTATATTGCTATTTTATTTAGATTCACATCACCAATTTTACAAAACAATGGGCTCAATAGAGGAAGGTAACGATTGATTATTTTACTACTGTCGTCTTACAATTTTATCTGAGCGATGTTTGAATGTATATATATATTTATTTATTTATCAACCCCAATGTTGAAATTATTCAGATATTTTTATTTCTTGCGATTTTTCTAATTCAAATTTTAAAGTATGTTTCACGAAAAAATATTTTAAAAATTAATTTATTTTAAAAAATTGTTTATATTGTTAATATTCAAAGGTCCTAATTAATTCCAAATTATTTATTTCACAAAAATATTTGAAAAAGTTAAAAGAAATTATTAGATTAGCTTAAAATCATATCAAATCATTTTGCTCATTTAAAAGTATAAATATTAATTCAATTTTTTATTTAATAATTTAATGTTAAATATTAATTCTTAATTTAATATTAAATATTAATTCTTAATTTAATATTAAATATTAATTCTTTAATATTTACTTTAAAATATTTAATTATTTTACTTAATAAAATTAATTTTCAATAAATTTTATTAAAATTTCAGTTTTTTCAAAAATGGTTTGAGAATTAAATAAATCTTAAGTAAAATAAATTGTTCATTTCATTTTTTCCAATGATTCTTTTGGTAATATGGTTACGGAAAGACATTGTAACATCCATCATATCTCTCATTATCATTCATTCGAGTTTGGACTCTAACATTACATTTTGCTCAACTGTATACTTTCTGTTGCTGTTTCTTCACATTTTTGTTTCGTGAGATTCTTTTTAGTCTCATCTGACTACGTCTTTTCCTAATTTTTTTACGATACTTTCTTATGTAAAACACAATGAGAAGAAAATTGTAATTCTTAAAATTTATTATTTATTGTCTTTCTAATAAACTATTAGTATTGTGATCTTCTTCATTAAAAATATAATGTAATACAATTCTTATTCTGAACCACTACAAATCATTCTGAGTAATATAACAACTACGAAAACCTTCTTCATTGTGTTTTATGACTACAATTATTAATAAAATTGATATAATTTTTGTGCCAGAAATGGGGATGTAATTTCAATTTACATTAGAACAAAAATATAATTTTATAAATAATGAAGATCTTGTTTAAATTATGAAAAGTCATAATTAATTGACCCTTATATTCAGAATCCTCGGTATTGTTGTAAGAAAGCAGAAGATGATTCTGAAAGAAAATGTGGTTCACTTATTCTGTGAACTCGACAGGTCCAATAACCTAAACAACGTCATTAGTTTTATCAATGACAATTATTTACGAAGAGCTTGATCCCGCAATTTTAATTTTACAGTCCAACCTTCGATTAATATTTATTATTTCAATTGTTTTATTATTATTATTATTATTATTATTATTATTATTATTATTATTATTATTATTATTAAAGTTATAATTTTGAGGATTGTGTGTATGAGAATATTTG
>JBBMKC010185518.1:0-15167 GCA_037834085.1 Bipalium vagum | reverse complement strand
ACACTGATTTTACTAATGAAATACGACTGTCTATACAAAACAAAGTCGATTGCATTACTTTTGCACCAACCTAATATATTAATTTGCATCTTTACATATATTTTTGTTAATTAAAAAAATTTTTTGTTTATTACTATTTTCTTTAAATTCTAGAATAGACAGACTTCCTCTTTCCATTGCTCAGTGTCCACTTAAAGCACTATGGTTGTCAGAAAACCAATCACAATCGATGGTGAAGCTACAAAAAGACAGAGATGAAGTTACGAATGAAGACTATCTGACTTGCTATTTGCTACCTCAGTATGGGATTGATGGTATATTTTTTCTGTTGTAGATTAATATTTTATTAAAGTTATCAATTTTTTTAGATCTTAATCATCAAAATGTTGTCGAATCACAGACTTACACCAATGAATATATACATGGTGATGTCAATTCCCAAGTCTTGTCCAGTAGTGCTGGGGACAACGATTCACTAAATCTCAGAGTGGCTTCTCTAGCTTCAGATTCTAAAGTGAGATTCACAGAGGAAGAAGTAAATTGATTTTTGTAAAAATTCTAAACAAAATCTTCAATTATACAAATATATAAGGATAAACGATTTTATATTTAAAATTTCACAATTAAACAGTAAAATTAAAAAAAGTGTGTTATCAAAGCATTGATAATTTATCAAGTTTTATTACAATAGTCAACTCAATCCAATAGAATATCCAAAGAATTACCCAAAACTCGACATCCAAAATTCGATAAAAAGGCTGTTGATGGTCACATTATTCCTAAAGATATTCATGTGAATAAAGAGGTATATTGTAAAATATAATTTTTACTTTTACAGTGAAATTGTGTAACATATTTATAATATTAATTTTCAATATTGTCTTTTTCTCTGTCACTGTCTTTAATATTATTAGGTTGTTACATATGAATTTTTTGATTTTTTTGGTTATTTATTTGTGAATGTTTTGCTTTTGAAAAAAAATTTGAATTGTCTAATTTAAAAGAAGATTTAAAATTTATAATATGTATAATATTAACTGTTTATTTATAATTTTTAAAATTTGTGAATCTCATGAGCGGACGTTAAGTTATGGTTATGGTTAATTGTGCATTTCGCGTCATTTTGCTTCATATATTTAAACGAGACAGTAGTGCAACAAAAGCAATTTAAGTTAATAAAGCATGCGGAAAAGAGCCAGTTTCGGAATGCATAACTCGTCTCTAGTTCAAATAATTTATCGAAGGTGATATAAGATTTGGAAGTTCGTATAGTGGTAGACCACATGAGTCTAAGGTGGAAACAGTTGGTGGAATGAAATCGAAAATAACACTTAGAGAAGCTGAAGAAGAGTTAAAAACTAAACGTAGCAACTGTTTAAGATAAGCTGAAAACAACTGGGAAAGTAAAACATGGACCAAAGAGTGCCTCAAACTTTGAAATTCAAAATTTCATAGGTATCATTTTTTTATTGATTCAAAGAAATAAGTTCGAATCATTTATAGTGATGTATTAAATGCGATAATTGTAAAAGATCTGCACCATTGTTAAACAAAAATGAATCATTGAAACAATTGTCAAAACTAAATTTGCATCCAAAAAAGACAATAATTACGGTATGGTTATGTGGCAAGAATGTAATCTATTACACTTTCCTTAAAAACGTTTTAACAATTATAGGTGATAAATATTGTGCCGAAATAGAAAAAATATTGTATGACAAACTTTATCAAAGATAGCAGAACTTGTGAATAGAGAAAGTTTAATTTTATTGGATTACAATACCAGATCGTATACTTCACGAATAACACTGTAAAAGTTAAATCAGTTGCAATATGAAGTCGCCTTATGTTCCTGTCTGATTTTCACTTTTTTTCAAGGAACTTGAATTGTTTATCCATAAGAAGTTTATTGATCAAATCATGGTTGACGAGACTTTTTGATGTTTCATAGAATCTCGAGATGTCAACTTTTATAGTGATAGAATAAATAACCTTGTTTCGCGTCCGTATCATTGTATTGATTGTAATGGTGCATAAATAAATTTATTTTTGACAAAGTTATGGATTTTTGAAAGTCAACATATAAATCTGAAATTTCATGTAACAATCTAATAATATACTTAAGTATATTTGTATTCAACTACAATGGCAGAGATTTTGTAACAATTAAGTTTTAATTTGAAATTCTTTTTGAAAAATATTAAGATAGATATATAAATTTGTTATTTAATAATCAAAGATAGATTTTTAAAATACATGGTGTGAAAATAAAGTTCCAAGGTAAATAAGACTACAATAAATCAAATCTACAAAGTAGTAACCATTGACTTGAATACACTTATAACATCTTTTGTACAAAGCGCCAAAACTTTTTAGTCTTTTTTTTACATGTTGGGTTGATGCGTATATAATGTCGCTCTCACTAGCAGCGGAATTAATCGGAACTCTATAATTAAATTGTTATTTTTAATTTCTTTATTAGGTATTATATTTGTTGTTTGGTTTAAGTAATTGTAGTTTTAAAAATCTATAATTAATATATTTTCAAATGTTATGACTAGTAATCTTGAATTTTTTGAAAATCGATAATATCATAGAAAAACGGCCGAAGTGAAAGCTTACTTTGATGCTGGATTATCACAGAGAGATATTCAACGCCAGTTAAAAATGCCTCTATCAACTATAAATCTCTTTGTGATACTTTATAAGAAAACTGGGTTAACAAAAGCTCGACGAACTGGGAAATGCGGAAGAAAGCCAAAGAAAATCTTCATTGGACAGTTAAAGAACCTCTAACTAATAATATATGGTTGCCCATTATGAATGAATTGCATGAATTATGAATGAAGGTCGTCATGCATCAAAGCCACTCAAACAATTTTTTTCACGTAATCACATTTTGCAAGAAGTGGACACAACAATTTAAATATTGGACGAAAATAGACTGACGATAAGTCATTTTTTGATGAAACGAACATTAATGAATCTTGGAAATAAAATATACTACAAAAGTCACAATCACATTTCTTAATAAAATAAAATGACTCTTATACCTTGGGTAACATCATCACCTGACATGAATGTCATCTAAAATATGTGGATCATTCTAAAGAAAAATGTCTGTAATGCCAATCCTACAAAAAAGATAATAACTTCTGTCCTAAAGGTTGGAGGACGAATGCTTAAATTCGTGAATCAAAGAAAGTCAACATACTTATTAACATTATTACACATCTGATTGTGGTTTGGAAATGTAATGAGATGATACAAAAATTATATTGTCCCGATTAATTCCGTCTCCAGTGAATATAAACTAATCCAATGCATATACTCAAATACAACAGGTTTACAATAATAACAAACATAATTAATCAGTTATATTCCCCTCCATTGTTTATATCCTCTTCCAAACGACGAGGTAACTTTTCGATTTCTCGTTTAAAAAAATCCATAATTTTGAGAAATAAATTCGTCGAGCCATTTTTTCGGAGACCGGTAGATACGAAAGTCTGTTGGGCGAGGTCAGGCGAAAAATCCGGATGAAGTGAAATCTCCAAACAGCTTCTCAATGACTGATTTTGTTAATTTAGCAGTATGCGGTTGAGCATTGTTATGCAGTAAAATAACTTGATATTAACTTTCATGTCGTTTTTCACCAATTGTTGATTACCAATTGCTAGGAATAAATATCGGAGGTTATTGATTATTTTTAAAGTAATTCATAACAAATGATTCTTTTTTGGTCCCACCAAACGCTAATCATTGTCTTTCGGGGATGAAGGTCTGGTTTGGTCCGCGACGCAGGTTACTGATATCTATCCAATCATTCTTTTTGTTTTAAATTAATATAAAGGCATCATTTTTCTTAACTGGTTATAATGCGAGATTTAAAGTTCGATAATGTGGGTAATGATACAATAAACTCAAATTTATTTTGGTACTGTACTGAGGTCTAATTCTGCGAATTCTTTTTAAAAGTCGAGAAATCACTTTCTTGTAATAAAGCATAATTGACTGTTTTATCAGAAGATAGAAATTTTTTGTGAATCAAAAAACGTAATCAGGAGGGTTTGAATCTTTGATTTTTGTAGCTGTAACTTTTTTGGTTTTGGAGAGCTACGTGAACACCATTGCATGCTCTGTTGTTTGGTTTCAGGATTGTTTTCAGTAGTGAAAACACTACGACTCATCACTAGTAACAATTGATTTGATAAAATTTTGGTCATTATCACAAGCGAAAATTAAATTTCTGCAGCAATCAACTCTGTGTTGCAATTGTTCAGGAGTCAAGCTATGAGAAACAAACCGTGGACATTTTCTTACCTAAATCCTCAATCAGCATTTTTGAAACGATTCTCTATTGATTCCAGTTTCATCTTCGAGCATTCCTAATGTCATACGTCTATGAGCTTCAAAATTTCTTTAATTTTTCCGTTTTTTCATCATTTCTGGAGGAACTTTATTGTCACTCCATATATATATATATATCAATGGATTTATATTTAATATAAACTTTCGCAATCAAAAAAATTTGATTTAAATATGTAAAATATATTTTTAAAGGAAGATACACAATCAATATAACCATTAAATGATGGCAGAAATCTCAATTCCGTTAAAAAGATATTAAAATTCCAAGAAACAGACTGCACATAATAATAAATATCACTTAAAGACCGGATCGGATTATTTTTATTTTTTTTCCCAGAACTATGAATTTTACAAATTAAACCTGTTTATTATTAAAACTTTCGTTTATTAATATTTTTTTTAACCCAAGCAACAAATGTTTGTATTTTTAAATTTATCTTAAAGATTTTACTGATTTGATATTTTCACATTTTTCTATAAAATTGTGTAGATCTTAGATCTCACATATATTTGTCGACAAAGTTGATATTCTGAAACATAGAATAACAGTTTGATTCAATAAACCTCGATTCAATAATTCCATGCAAAAACGAATGTATGTTTCATATATTTAATGAAGGTGTTATATTGAAACTCATCTTTACCTTTAAAACCTTTTAAATAATTTTAAAAATAAATAATTCTACCATATTTGTATTATAAGATTTTTAAAATTATAAAAACAATATGTAATTCTTAAATAATTTTACAAAAAAGATTTCATTTCTTACTTTATTTATAGCAAATCCTAATATAAATATTATCGTGTATTTTATAATCATTCAGTACATACTCGGTTTACATAAAATAAAAATTAATTAGACTAATTACTTGCAAGCAATATTTTGATATTTCTAAATTTTCTTGCAATCAAATTAAATAATCAATGAAAGTATTGATATACTAAATAATAAGCTATCCAGAAATTGCGCGGGGTTGAATATTTCTTAAGAATTTTTATTATTTTATTATTTGTGATTCTAATATTCTATTTATAAATTCAATAGTTATGCTGATTAATAACGGACTGTTTTATTAAAAATTTTGTTTATGGGAAATCGATTATTTTATGTTTATAATAAATGGTCAAAAAATTAAATCTTTAGAATCCTATAACAATTTTAACTATTTCATTTCAATGGAAAAGAATATAAGATTTTCAAAATTTTAACAGTGACTTTTAACTTTATAATTTTTTCAAAACTATTATTATTTATACTAATAAAAATGATAGTTTTTTACTAACATTTTAACATTAAAGAAACAAGATAAATGAAAATTTTTATTAAACTTTCAATGATTATTTTCCATTTACAAATAAGATTTTCTATTTTTGATTTTTAAAATCATGGGATTTTAATGTTGAAAAAGAAATCAAGGCCTTTTTAAGAATTTCAAAAGAATAAATATTTATTGTTACATCAATCTGAAAAGATGATAATCAGAAGGTGCAACAACAGGGTTTTAAGATGGGTACGGAAGAATTTCTTATTTAACCTGTCTAATTCTTTCCTTGGAAACATATGGTTGAGCAATATCATGACGCAAGTTGACTTTGTTTCTTATTGCCAGTATTGGAAAATTTTCGGTGAAATTTCGTAGAAACGGGCTATTTGGTCACATCACAATTGCATGGAAAACCAACACTGGTTTTTTTTTGAAGTCTAGTGTTTCAGGATACATTCTGTTAATGTTGAAGTTGCCTTTCAGGTCTTTATCCTTTACAGAATTCATAAATAAATTAATTTTTGTCTCTCATTGATTGAATATTCATCTTTTTGATACTAAGTTTTTCGAGTAATTAACAAGAAGATAAGAAAAAATAAAAGAACTTAAATTGATTTGATAAACTATAAAACTGACGAAAAGATCAAATATAATATCAATAGTTTTTTATTTACAAAATGTCTAGAATTATTTATGAAAGTTATTTATTGATATTGATTGCTTTATTATCTTTTAATATTATGAATAGGCCATTTTTTCTGTTAATCTCAAATTCATCTTTTGATTATGTTTTGTCTTCACTGATTCTTATTTATAATTACTGAAACAGCTGAATGGTTAAAAAATTATTAATTTACAGTATCAATATGAACAACTTATGATCGATTTAGCAAACATATAAAAAGTATTCTCAGTGGTATTAAATAAAAAATTAACAAGTTTTTATTTTTAAAACATTAATATTATTTGTCACCTTCAAAATAATCACCATTAAAACAAATACAATGTGTCTTCACTAGGGATTTAAAACATCCTTCGTATTCATACAGTGTGAAGGATTCTAGATTTCGAATTATTTCTTCCTTAATCTTATCAACAGTAGTATGAATACTTCCTTTCATAGCACCTTTTAATTTTCCAAAAAGAAAGATATCGAATGGTTACAGATCTGGGGAGTATGGTTGATGTCGCATATATGTTACTTAACGTTTACAGAAGAAATCGTTGATAAAGAGCGACGCATGAAGTCCTGCATTATCGTGCAGAATATGGAACTCCCTTGATTCTCACACATCTGGTCTTTTCTTTCGTTTTTGCAAATTATCTTGTGAGAACATCTTTGTCGACAGTTTGGCCTTCAGTAACTAATTCGTAGTGAATTAATCCTCTAATACCAAAAAGGTAATAAGCATGCATTTGATTTTCGAATTTGACATTTGTGCGATTTTTTTTGCATGGTGAAAATTTCTTTTGTCATTCTATGCTTTGTCTTCTGGTTTCTGGCTCGTAAGCAAGTTTCATCACCAGTGACAGTTTTTTCAATAAAAGATATATCTTGTTCAAGGGCTTCCAGAAATTGCTCACCATTCTCTGCATGATCATCAGAGATGACTTTTGGAACAATGAGTGCTGCAAGTTTTCCCCGTCCAATTTTTATGGCAATATTGTGCGCACACTACTTTTACATATCCAAACCTCATTTTCCAGCAGTTTAACACTTTTACGACAGTCTTCTAGCACAGCCAGGCGAACCTTTTATATATATTTTTCTATAATCACCTTATATTGGTATGCTGATCGTTCTTTGTCATCCATTGTAATCCTTCTTTAAACGAAGAAAACTATCTGTATACATTTCTTTCTTTCTTTGCATCATCTTTATAAGATTTGATTAACATTTGATGTTTCCGTGCAGTTTTCCCCAGTAAGAAACAAAATCGATCGTTGATGCATAGAAATTATATTTTAAAACCTGACAAAAATAAATTCAAACCGAAAACAAAAGCTAAATTTTGAATAACAAATTACTGCGATATATAACAAACTATATTTTAGTGATTAGAAAATTGATTCCAAATTTCTAAAAATAGTCTATTTACTGAGTCACTGACAAGACTTTTTGAACATACCTTGTAGATGCAATTATAAAAATAAAATAGTCTTAATGAATTTTTAAAATTTTATTTTTAATTAGAATTACAAATTTATTACTTGATTAATGCTTATCAAGACAATTGTTAATTAAATCATAACAAATAATAATAATAGTCACAGTAATAAGAAATTGATATAACCAAGTCAATAAAACAAATTTTTTATAGAAGTTTTCTTTTTTATTTACAGCTTTTCGAATAAATATTATTTAAATAATTTTCTTATTTTTATTGGAGAATATATAAAATATCTTATTCGAAATCGTACTTTATATTTAATACAATAAACTTTTATTCTTTCCTCATTCGTTGTTCAAGTGTTATCTATAATCCAATCATTATGTATCCAAAAGATAGATTCACAAAATTAATTGCTTCTATTTAGGTAATTCAAATAATAATAATAATAATAATAATAATAATAATAAATAAATAAATAAATAAAATAATAATAAAATAGTATCCATAATTATTAATTATGTTTATTAAGAGTTTTAATGTTGATTAGGAATAATAATGATATTTTCACGTAAATATAATAATCTCTATGTACACTTCCTGATTTGAGCAGATTATAAATTAATTTATGAAAAGACATTTTTTTTCTAAAGTATAATTCTAGTTTAGTTATTAGTTTTGATATAGAGTGTAACCTGTGTAAGTTGAGCATCATGGGACCAATATTCCGCTATTGTACAAAAACATGTTCAACATACGCAGGTAAAAATACATCACAAAGTAAATTACGACATAACCAAGAATATTTAAAAATTTCATTTTAAAAATTCTTCAACTTAAAAGCGTTTGTTTGTATTACTTGATCGTTTTGTTGGTTGTAATTCTAATAAATCGAAATATGAAAATTCTCTTCTTATTCTTATTAACAATGATGGCAAATAGTAAATTAATAGTTATTTAAACTTAATTATATAGAGGCTTACATCTAATAATCACCATAGTGATCGAAAGACGGAATTGACAAAAAGAACAAATTATTATATATTTTGTTTCAAAACCTAGAGATACTGATATCAATTGGTATATAGAAAATATTGATATTTCATAGACAGTCGCTGTGATATATAGTATTTTTAGTTTCAAAATAATTTTTTGTTGAAAGTCTAATGTGAATTTTTTTTGTAGTAATTTTAAATAAATTCAATAGTTTAAAAATTATTATTATTATTATTATTGCATTTATTAAACATAAATCAAATCTAATCAATTTATCAAGTGATGTTCTATTTGACCCTAAGTTTTAATTGATTTATTCACCAAATCAATGTGAATGCAGAACACTGTAATTTTTTAAATTCAGGTTTTAAGAGTAACATTTTGAAGTTTTCTTGAACATTTCATTTTTTTGAATTGAATAAAATTATATTTTAATATGTTTTCATATTAATTCCGCATTTCTATGCATTCCATGATTGAATATATAATGTTTTTGGTAACATATTTTTTCATGTATTACTTCTAAATTATCAAATGTAAAATTATTTTGAAATTCTTTCATGTTATTTTTTTAAAAGTTATTATTGATAAAAATGTTTATATGAGATGTTTAATAATTGAATCTTTTTGATTTATTACGTCAAAATCCTTGGTGAAAAAAAAGAAAACTGACGTCTTACATAATGTTTTTATTTATGTATTGTTAATTTGGACAAATATTTCTTTGTTCAAATTTGATTACAACTATTCTAATATTTTTTTTAGGTGATTATGCACATTCACATTAAACAAACAAATTACATTCCTGAAAATTTTTTTTTCGAAGTCGTCTTCAATAATATATTGTAAAAAACTGTTTTTGTCTTTGTATTTTAAGTGGGAATCTTTTTTAATTACTGTCAAATTTATATAGGAGTCCTGTAATAAAATAAATAACCTGTTATAAGAAAAGGTTAAAAGAAGTGTTTATCTATAAATGTTTAATATGAATAATTTTGTTTTCATGGGTTTTTTGAGGCTTGTCATTTTTACTTGACAATTAATTACTAGCAACGTTTAATATATGACAGCTTATCACTTTTAAATATTAAACATTCAGTAGTTTCATTAATTAAAAGATTATTAATTTAGAATAAGTTTGCTCCAAACAGATTTGGTGCTGAAGGAGAACAAACGGATTCTAAATCAAATGCCAAAGTTGTTCCCAAAAGAACAAAAAAGATTTCTGGTTAGTAAAATAATTTTCAAATTTATTATCATACGAATGGTAATTTTGAATTTGCAACGGTGTTTTTTTAAAGCATTGGTTTATCAATTTCAATTTTCTATTCGAAATATTTTTAAAGTATATTTTGAGCATTGTGTATATATTTGCCAGTGTAAAAAATCTACTCTAATTTATTTCAAATATTTATAATTTGCTAACATTTTAATGCCGTCTTAATCTAATAATGCAAACAATAAATGGAAATTTAATTGAAAACATCAATAGGGTAAATTAATTTGATCTGACCTCTGTCAAATTTTAATCAAATTTAAGCTTATTGAAAATCTAAATAATATTGCGCAGTCTTTTGGAAACTTTTATGTAACAGTCACTATATAATAAAAATTATCTTTTTTAAGGCCTGGTTACTGCGATCCAAATCAAATTTTTTGTACGTAATTTTACAGATTAAAAATGTAAAATGCAATTTAAATCATTGATTTCAAAAATATTTTTTTTACTTATTTTTATTTAGAGTAGTTTTTAAATTTAACATAAACTTTTCTTTTATTCATTTTTTGTGGATGTTTTATTGAATTTTTTTCAAGAGAATTGATTTCTTGGATTTTTCTATACCTTATAAATTTACGGTTTTAAATAATTCTTTACTAAAATTGAGTTTGATTTCTTGTTAATAAATGAGGGTCGAGAACTTATACTGAAAGATGAATTAAAAATTTTGTGTTCACTGCAAAATATATAATGATTATAAATGGATGGAGGAGAATGTCAAGTACCATTGTCTATCTTAGGTGTATTTGCAAAATACTTTTCAATGAAATATGTATTTCTAAATTTGGTATGATTTCATTTAGTTAAGTTAGTGAAACAATTTAGGATATCATTACGAATATTATAATGAAAATATTACTGTATTTGAGGATCTATTTTTCCTAAAATATCAAAAAGAAAAGCGGCTTTTGTTATTATTTTAAAATAGTTAGGTATTTTACAGGTTTTATTTGATTAAATTAGGTCAAATACATTGTAAATTTTACTGACCTAAATTTTTTTCAGTTATACTTTTCAAATCTACAACTGAAAATATCAACAAGTTATGACTAAATATTTATTATTTAAATTTGAATTCATTTTTATTAGAAATATATTAAGAAAACTGGAGGAAATTGCTTTTATTGCTTAGTTGAATTTTATCATAAGTAAATATGATCACAACAGTAAACGGATTAAACTGTTTATTTTAAACTCACTAACAAGATTCCAAAGAAGAAAAATAATTTATTAATATCTAATTTTTAAAATTTAATGACCTTAAATTCTTTGGACTGAATTCTAAAGCAAATGAAACAGAAACATTTTATGTAATCAGGTTTTATTTTTGAAAGTTAACTTTATATTCTTAATATGCTTAATAATATGTAAAGATACCACATGGATAGAATTATCAAATAAGGTTATCTTATGATTGCAGACTCAAGTTCTAGAACATCTGAATTATTTGAAAACCCAAATAACGATGTATCTTTTGACAGCGATACTCAAAACTATGAATTTACTAATGCACATTCGTTAAAACGCCAGGGTAAATTAAAAAATAATCATTTTCACATTTTATGCTTAAAATTAACCGCCTGTAACGTTATGATTATTTGCTGCTTCACTAAATAAATTAACGAAATTTATAAATATTTTGAATTATTAATTATTAATTATTATAATTAGTATTAATATTTCTGCTTTGCGACGAGTAAGAAAGAGTAAGTTAAAATGTAATTTATAATTTATTATTAATTTATTTATAAATATTTTATATTAATTCAAAATATAAATAAATATTTAATTTTATAATTAATATTTATTGATCATGTTTTTTTTAATATTTGATTAACCATTTTAATTTTTGCTTTATTCTGTAGTCATTAGCTTTTTCACTTTTATTTATTCAGTGAAATGATATCTATTTTATTTGGCGGATTTATATGAATCACTAGTATCATTTTTCACAGACATTCCTTCCTTGAATACACTTTTAAAGAGATGTATTCAGTATCTAAGCACATGATCCAGTTTCTTATTGAGAGTTTTCGTTAAAATTATTATTCTTAAGGAATTTGATGGAATCAATGAGTAAAGAACTTTTTACACAATGATGTATGAGGAGTGGATAAAAAGTCCTTAATGTGAAATATGAATGAAATGTTTTATTTACAGTAAATGAACTATATTTGATAAAAATTAGATAAACACAATCATTTTCTACATATTCACATTCTTTTTCTAGACACTTCATTGATTTAATAATGAAAAGAGATCATTTTCGAAACATACATCTTTTTCATTGATAACAATTTTGCATTAGTCTTATAAGACCTTAATTTGAACTGTTTTTGTTTTCATAGATTTTTATAAATGATTAAACAAGAAGAAATCACTATAAGCCAAGTCAGTGGGTATTAAATTAACACGCAGCCCTTTTCAGCGGCTATCATGCAAAGAAGAGCTATTAATTCTTTGGCTTTCTTCTAAACTTTCTCATAGCACTAACAAGTGTGATTAGTTGTTTTGGCCGGCTAACATGTCATAAAGTCTATCAAATCTTTCAGAAGGTTGAGGAAGACATTCATTGGCAGCCGTGAAATCGCAGAAGATCTCGGTATTCATCATCAAACTGTTTTAAACCATTTTAAAAAATTGGTTTTAAAGAATTGGAAATTTGGATAACACATGATTTACCACCGAAAAATTTAATATACCGAATTTCAATAAGCCAAACATTGTTGAAAAGAAACTCTATCGAACCATTCATTGAAACGTTTTATTACGGGTGACGAAAAGTGAATGAGATATGAGAATAATGTTATAAAAAGATCTTTGACAAAATGTACTGAGACCCCACAAACCATAGACCCAAAAATTCTCAATAGGATGCATGTCCAGTGATTGACCAACTCATTTCATAACCTCAATACTTGTATCTTCGAGTCACTTTTTCACAATCTTCTCTTTATATTTCGGATCCCTATCATGCTGAAACTTGAAATTAATTTCCATACCAAGTTGTATTTCGGTTTCCACCAATTTTTTTTCAAAAGGTTTAGATAGTCTTCTTTTTTCATTACCATCGATAAAATGTAATTTCTCCCGCGAAAAACATCCTTATACCATGACTGATCAACTACCATGCTTAATGTCGGTCGGAAAAACTCTGTCTTAATTTCTTCTTTCACAGTTTTCCACACAGTAACTTTTCCATTGGTCCCAAATAAATTAAAGTTGCTTTCGTCCGACCATAGGACCAATGCCGTCCCGTATTAATGCGTTGATCAAATCAAAGGGTTCATACACCTAATATTGATGGCATTTTATGTAATACTTTTGTATTAATTTTCTTTTTATACCCAAGTTCATGTATCATTTATTAATAAATGTTATTAACGGATTTTTTTCTGTTTTATCAGGGGGTGGACAATTCGTTGGACCAAACTGTATAAATAATAATTTAATCCAAAACATTATTCGTAATGATTTTGAGTTTTCAAATTTAAAAACCAGCAGTACTATTTTATCAACATCGTTGTAAATATAATATGAATAGATCTATATGAAGGATCTACTTTTTCAAAAAAATTTATTCACATTATACAAATACTATATCTATGATATTTTGAATATCTCAAATGAAATTTTTAATTTGATAAGTTAATGAATTTAGAAACTAAAAAGTACTTGAATGTCAAAATTTGAAATAAAATTATTTCTTAATTCTTTCACGTTGAAATATTTATAATGTTGAAGCAAAATATTCTTTCTTTTATATTGTCTTTTCAAAGAAACATCGTTGTTTGAATCTGGTGGATAAAGGTATTCTTTCTTGATAGTTTGACATGAACTCTCCTAGATTATCGCATAAAGTTACTATTCACAGTTGATAGTCTAGAATACTTAAGAGGTTATTATCCACAAACCATCTTTTGTATACATTAGATATTTGATTGATTTCTTTCTCTATGATTTATTTTCATTTGGCGCTTACAATAGTGGTATGAAATTCATTTGGTATTTCGTCTTTCATTTATCAAAAATTAAAAACGGCTTCATTAAATATATTGAAACAAAAAACTTTCATATCAAAAGTAATTAATTTTGATAACTTTAAAAAGATAATAAAATAATTTGATCTCATCATGTTTTATTTTATTTTTTTCCTTGGTGTTAATTGAAAATTAAATAACTAATTTATGTCTCAAGTACTTATTGATTTGGATTTGTTAATTGTAGCTCCTCCAAATATGGCTCCAAATATATCTATACAATTAGTGGGTAACTCATCTATTACAATGGAAGAGTCTCGCTTAAGAAGTCACAGTGATGCAGGGCTACGACCAGGAGAAATCCCTGTAATTAGCGAAGAAGAAAATGACAAATTGAATCCAAATTCTTCACGATCATCATCAGAAACATCAAGCAGTTCATTTTCAGACCAAGCTTCCAGAAAGACAAACGACTCTGCAGGTAATATTACCAAAGAAACGGTTGAATCTGGACCAATTGTGCAAGATATTAGAATGTATGTCAATTTGTAAATATGTTTTTATTTTATGATTTTTATTTTCTTTTAGAAGAAAGCCGAAAATTGCCGTAAAAATAAACAACGATGTGAAAGAGTTTCAAGAAAATGAGGGGAAAATTTATTTAGAAATATCTCCCAGAACAAGTAGAGAACAAGCCGGATATAGTAGTGCTGGGGTACGTATGTAGTTTTGAGGAAAAACTAATTTTCAAATTTCAAATTTGAAGTTTTGAATCGTTGATTATATTAGTTCAAAAACTACTGAAATTTCTTTAAAAATAAAAATAAATTTTAAAAATTTTTAAAGATTAATAAAGCTCTAAAATTTTTCCTATTTCATAAAATTGATGTCTGAAGAAAGAGAGATATTAAAATAACTTTTCATTATTAAAGCTAAAAATTCATCAGTAGAATTCATCAAAAATGTGTTTGTAAAATGGTTCATATATTAATTTCAAATGATTTGTAATTAGTTCACATTTAACTCTTCTTTTATCTTAAACACAATTTTTTTGTTTATATGACCTACATATATATTATTATATTATAATATACTCATGCTCAAAAGTGTTAGCCATGTAGAATTTATTACCAAAAATAAAGAAAATGTTTTATTTAATTGTTT
>JBBMKC010185407.1:0-15167 GCA_037834085.1 Bipalium vagum | reverse complement strand
TAATAATTGTTAATTATGGCGTGAGGTCCTTATTTAAAAAAATTCAAATAAACTAATTCTTCGAATCACTCCTTATACACTGTTTATCAACACATTTTTTCGTGAACAAAAAAGCCCTGAATTTTTAAAATATATATTTTATGGATTTTTATATTTTATATATTTTTTTATATTTTTATATTTTATATATTTACTTTTTTATATTTTATATATTTTTAGTAATTTTGTATAATTACTTTTTTGTTGCCAAAAGTATTTTTTTCAACCTATTATTAGGGCTGTTTTGTTCATGAAAATAATTGGGGGATAAACAAGGTACACTTTGTGTTGTATGGATACAAAATTCTACGGAGATCTTGAAAAGACAAAATTCTACAAGACTTTGGAAGCCTTTAACAGTTAATATTGTACTTATGTCTTCTATGCAACATGAATTGGTGAGGCTATCGCTGTTTTTTATAATTTAATAGATATTAACATTTTAATTTAATTTTTAATAGATTATTATTTATCAAAACATTTGACTTTAAATGTGATCGATTATTGAAAGATTTGATTGTGTGATTGAAGACATTTTTATTGACAATTCAATTTCAGACACTTTCTTTGTTACTTTGTTAATAAAGTGTTGTTCGCATTTGGTTTGATTCATTCATTTGCGTATACGTTTTGTCAAAAGTGAAGGGGTCAGTAAATTTTTCGGTCTAAGTGTTACGACAGGGTTCGTAGTAAAATAATAGCGTAACAAAATAATATCTGGGTTTTTTTATTTTTATAAAAAGTCTTGAAAATTTTGTGATAAAATATTTACTAATTGTTGTAATGCTTCTTCCATTTTTATATTTATTAAATGGATTAAAAATTGAGATAATTTTTAGATTGACTGTGACAATGCAATGGAGTTCATGGACATTAGCACAATGAGAAGTTATATTTAGTAATGAGACCAAAATTAACTAATTTTCATCTGATGGTCGTAGAAGGTGCTGGTGCCCACCAAATTCTCAACTGAAAAAGGAATATATTCAATCAACGATGAAATTTGGAAGTGAACCATTAATGATTTGAGAATGTATGTCATTCAAAGGAGTGGAATCATAAATTTTTATGGATGAAATAATGAATAAGTTTTAATATAAGAGAATTCTGTCTCAAAATCTTTTGGATTCGGCCATTCAAATGGGACTAGGAGAAAATTTTATATTTCATAGTGACAATGACCCTGAACATACATTAGCATTTGTAAACGATTTCTTTTTTCAAAGCAAAATATCAATACTGGATTGGCCTTCACAATCTCTGGATCTTAATCCGATCGAAGGTAAGGGAAGATAGAATTTCTACAATACCGGTGCTTAAGGAAAGTCATAGGAATACGGAATGAAATCCAATTAGAACTTTGTAAAAAAATAGTTAGAAATATATTTAAGCATTGTGAACATGTTAAAATTAAAGAAAATAATATTAAATAAATTTATCTGGTTTTTTGTTTCTTGTGTTATTTTAAAAATATAGTAAAACATTAATATTTTCTAATATATTATATTATCATATAATTTTAAATCTATTTATAAATGTAATAAGGTCATTTGAATCTTATTTATATTCAAAATATGATTACATTTCACTAAATCATCTTAAATTTTGATATTTAAAATTTATCCAATTTTTTTGTTCCTAATGTGTATACTACCAACAGTCATCAAATAAAATCTATTAATTTGAAATTAGTCATCTTTCACTTATCAAATTAGATAATTATTTAATTTTTTCAGATTATTTTTGAAAATAAATTTTTCAGTTTTTTTGAAACTGATAGAATATTTGAAATTTTCTAGTTTTAAGATTACCTTTTATTTAAGAATTCTTATTATAAACTCTATATTTAAAATAAAATCAAATGTTTGAATAGAATAATAAAATCACTTGATAATTATCAGTAATATGGATGATACCTTATTCCTTATTAGCAATGATTTGATTTGTAAATTTTAAAAAGTGTAATTGATTTCCTTATTTTCTGAAATTTAATTCTTAATATGATATTCATTTTTTGAAAATCATTTAAGGCGATTCGATTAGGCTATGATTACTTCATAAATAGATGAAATTATCAGTAAGTAGTTTTTTGTATTTATTTAATTGGATTTTGAATTTTCATATTAATAATAGTAATTAAAAATTGTAAAATGAATAAGAAATTACAATTTTAATTTAAAAGCATGAAGTATATAAAATAAATTTAAACATCAAGTTAGTGAAAGTTAAAAGGTTACCTGAAAGAAAAAACTACAATTTCATATTTATAACATTTAATTTTTTACAAAAAGATTTTAAAATAAGAACATTTACATCTTTTCCTGAAGCCGATGGCGTAGTATAAAAACTTAAAATTATTTCCGAGAAATTTCGAATTTTATTTTTAAAACTTTTTTAATTCATACCAATCGGCCGCCTTTATTCTTTCATGCAGAATAATTTATTCTTTTATATTCATCCTAAAATGTTTAACATTAAAACTGTTATTTTCACCTAACCGCAAATTAATTGCTGCAAAGCAAAGTTGCAAAGGAATGAAATAAAAAGCATAATATTTACAGCATTATGGATTCTCACATGTGTGAGTTTATGTGGAGGAATCGAGTAAGAATAAGAAAAGGAAATTAGTTTGATACGATTTTGGAAGAAATAGTAAAATTTTGGCCGCCTGCTTGATATTTTGTTGTTATTGTTAAACAAGTTTTGAAAATTATTAAATTTGATAAAATTAAATAATTATACTAGTCTTTTATTTTGAAACTGCTTGATATTTTATTGATATTAATAATTAACAAAATATTCAAATTGTAAATTTTGGATGTATTAAAGCACAAGTACCGAAGATCCAAAAATAAGGATGCTTGCTTTCTAGAATTTTTATGAAGTTTTTTATTCATGTTTAGCTTAACTAAAAAGTACTTGATGTGTTCTTAAAAAATTTTTTAAGTTCCTAATAAATTGAAATAAAAGATTGAGCTAAAAATATTGAAATTGGACTTAACTATATTTATTATGATCAGAAGGATTTATGGAGTGAACGTTCAAAACTAGATGATAAAATGTAAAATTATATTTTCACAATGTAATACGTAAACAGCAACTAGTCAAAATAAAAAATATAACTAAAGGAACGCAAATAAAATTTTATTTGAGATTAGGATTTTTAAAATTCTTTTATTAATAGGATTATTCAAAGTTAAAGATAATCTTTTGGCACAAAATTAGTTTGGTTCGCAAAAGCCCTAAACAATTTACCAGCTTGCCCTGTGTAAATTGTAACAAGCAAAACAAATAAACATCACCGGATCCTCGAAAACAGGTCATAACACTTTTTTATAACAATGTTTTGATTTAATATTAAGTTAATCGGTAAGGATTGCTTGGTTGTTTATAATAGAATCAAATTTAAACTTTTGCTACGATTAAAATTATAGTTTTTTAAAATATTTTTTGAGTAATTAAAAATCTACTTACTGTTTAATTATTGTCTGGAACAACAATTGATTTGCGCTTTTTTTCGTTTTCCTTTTTTGATTGTTGTAATATTCTTTTTTATAGTCAACAATAAGATATAGGTTGTTGCTTCTGATGCTTGATAAAAATAGGTAGGTAGATAATTCTGTCTTTTCTCGTTTCTGTTAACTTATTTTTGTTTCTCTCTCGTTTCTATTTTTACTGTTTGTTTTTGTGTTCCTTCTTGTTTTATATTATTATTTATATTATTTTCTAAATATTATTATTATTTACGATTAATTTCTTTTAAAAAATATTTAATTTAACACCCTCATTAAAATCAAATAACACGTAAGTTTGAATTTTATTCAGCTATACCACAATTCGTAGACTAGATATATCAATGTTTTTAATAATGTTTCTCAATACTTCACACGGATAAAAGCAAAATGAGATAAAAGAAAAAATTTAATATTTCAAGCTAATTAAAAATTTATTGTGAATCGATAACATTATTAATTATATTTGACAAAAAGTGAATTGATGATAAAAAAGAATAATGATAAAAATCAAAATTCAATCAATCCACCCAGGCTCTTCCCTGATTCTTGGGGTTATCCGTTAGCTACCAAACTTGTTCAATAAATGAACATTCTTACTTTATCAAAATTCAAATTTTGTTTATTATAAGCAATAATCTTCAAATCAAAATCAAGATATTTTAAAATGGGACCTCTATATATTATTAATACCGTGTTTCTTCGAAAATAAGACTCGTCTTATATAAAATTTTTGAGGAAAAATCACGCCAGGGCTTATATTTTAAGTATACTGCTACATCTCATAATGAAATTTAATCAAATACAGTCATGTCATCATCTTAAGATTCCAGATTCATCCAAAACATCCTGTGACTTCAAAATGTTAAGTATTAAGGGCCCCAGTCTTTCATGCTTGGCTATAACTTTCTTCAAAAGTTAAATTCTTGTCCAAGTAACCTGCTCTTAATGCATGAGCAATTGTGTCATTGGTGATTTTATTCCAGGCTGTCTTGATCCATCCAATGAATTCTTGCAGACTAGGTTTAATAAAGTTGCCATGCTGATTTCTTTCCATCCGATGTTCTATGTACTTATTGATTTCCACACTCAGATAATTTTTTAGTGGCTGGTCAATGGAAATGTCTAGTGTTTGAAGGTATGGTGTCATTCCACCTAGTATCATTACGTGATCCACACTTCTTTCTGACACGAAGACATGTCTTTTGCACGATGTGTACTAACAGAGTTTCATATTAGAAGACCTCTCTGACTGCTACGTAACACCAGTGGAAACATCAAGTCCACCCACTTTTTGATTGCAGACTGTGTACTCCATGCCCTGTCAATTTCAATAACAAAAACTCCAGGTACATTTTCAACCTTTTCCTTCTTTCCTTTGGTAATGATGAGAGGTGCTACCTTGCTTCCATCCAGGCGAATTTCTAGAATACAGATAACTCTGGCACTTTCATAGCCAGTAGATGGAGCATAAATAGACGAAGCTCCTTTAACATCACTTGTACGCTAAGAGTCCTGGCCCAAATAGACAGCAGTCTCATGCATAGCAATTGCATTATGGAGCTGGTACTTGGAGAAATCAATTCCATCTATAAAGGCCTTGAACACAAGAGCCCTCTTGACTATTTCCGCATCTTCTAAGTTAAACAGAGTTGTTGACCTGCGCAGTGACCTTTGAAGAAAACTGTCAATCTAATACTGAGATGCTTTGAATTCCTCTGCAGTAAAGTGATGAGGCCATTTCTAATGCAAAAGGTTGAATATCTCTTCTCCGGACAATTAGGCTGTTGGCCCTCTTCTCGGCAATCCAATCGCAAATTATGTCTACCAACACTAGATAGAGTGTTTTTCGACCAGAACCACATTTTCGTGTCTTCTGTCCTGTCTCCACTTTCTGATTTAGGTCGTCACACTGCATTCACCACTTTCTCACCATCCTTGGATCCAGATTCTTCTCTTTGCAGAAAGTAGCTTGATTTCTATTCATTGACTCCTCGACTATTGCCTTCTTATATTCGACAGTATAGATTTTTCTTTTCTCGGATATTTTCGACATATCTAACTATATAATAAAAAACGTTTTTAAAATTTGGATAAACAGAAAAAAATATACACTAAAAATAATAACAAAAATTAAAATCAACTAGGAGATAAATATTAATTATAATGTGATGAAAATAGAGACATAATCATAATTAAAGTATTAGCTAGAATAAATTAAAGATATTTAAAACAAAAATTTTTTAATAAACATAAAAATAGAGGATGTATGTTATTTCTTAATATAATGTTTTGTGAATTGAATTATCCTTTTAATAAAATAATACAATATATAATAATATAATAAATATATTTGAACCTTGTTCGTTATTTTGATGCTCAATTTTCTAATCTGACAATATAATAAAAAATGACTTTAGAAAATTAGGTTATGTTTTCCTAAAAATAAATATATTGAATATGCATAAGTAAAAGGTACGAATAAATGATATATTAAATAAAGGCAAAATAGTAACTTTAATTTGTAAAAATACATGTATTATAATAATAAATAAAAAAATTTGAGAAAACGTTTTTTAAAAATAAAAAAGATACGAGGACTTACTTTCCAAGTAGGCCTTATATTTAAATTTTCTGGAAAAATTGGGGGAGGGCGTATTTTCAAAGGAGGCCTTATTATCCAAGAAACATGGTAGCTCTTGATCAATCTAGTCATTCGCCTCTAAAACTGAGAGTTAATTCTCCATATTACTGTTAAACATATTCAGTTAACATTTACAAAGCCAGATTCCACCAAGGCAACTTATGCCATATTTATTCTGTTAACATTTTAATTACGTTAGGGAAATGGTTTACCGGATAATCTCAATTCCTTAATGAATCGCAATAGTATGAAAAATATATTAACAATAAGTGTGACAATTACAAATCGATTTCTCTCGAATAATGAAAAATTTTAAAAATATGAAACACGAAAAAGAATTAAAGAAAAATAAAAATATCACAAACGAAATTACTTTTGCCGACTTCAACTCGGGTTTCTTGACACGCTCTCTTGGTGTTTACGATATTCCGTCAGTTGGTAAACTTGACCAAAACAATATTATTTGCATAAAATTACCATGTTTTCATAGATTTCATCGCCAACCGAGAATCTTTTAAAAAGTTGAAAGCATATATAAATAACTCTAATTTGTATTAGTCATATTTACCTGCTGTTTTGAAATACCTATGCCGATTTATTAATTTCATCTGATAATTCATCTAAATTTAGATCATTAGCATCAAAGGAAATTCTTTTTCTATCCAAATAAGGATTAATTAAAAGGTAGATTGCGACTAGCTTTCGCAGAACCGGTGGACATGATATCAGATTGGGAAAACCTATTACAATATCGAAGAGGAAACGAAATTTTTAAGAATAATAAAGGAAAAAGTGAAAAAGGCGTTGGCGCACCAAATCACAGAAGAAAATTTAATATCAAGAATGTTAGTACACTGTGTGAATGACGAAGAAATGGTTCGAGAAGTAGAAATGAGGGAACTAAAAAATATGGATATTGAAGCTCTGATGAAAAAAATGGAAGTAATTAATAAAAAGAGAAACGAGAAAGTCAATGTTGTCCGAAACTATAATGATGCTGTCAAGAAGAACACAATACAGAATAAAAAGAAGATGGTACAGATAACAAAGATTCCTGAAAATCAAACAGTACCGAAGAATTTTGCAGGATCAAGACGCATGAATGGCGACTACGGTAGTATTAACAGGAGAAGAGACCAAAGTGATATTGTTTGTTGGTCTTGCAACAAAATGGAACATTTAAGTAGAGAATGTCCTGACAGAAAATGTTTTGCGTGTAGAAAACCTGTACATATAGAAACATGTCGCAATGTTGTCTATTTAAAATGCAAAAAACATGGACATTATACGTCAGAATGCTATGCACAATTCGATTCACGTAGATACCAATCTAGAATACCAATATCGGATGCACTCATTTATTTAGCTCGGCATAACATAAAAAACGGGTAATCCTATTAATATCAAGCCATTTAGACAGCCGATGAATGTAGAAGACAAGATCAATGAAGCAATAAACAACCTTAATAAGAATGACATAATTAGGAAATGTCAATCACCGTGGAACACGCCTTTGATATATGTGTGTGGAAAAAAGATAAGCAGGAAATCAGGTTATGCTTGGATTTCAGACAGCACAATGCAATTATAGGAAATTCATAAAGGATTATGCAAGAAAACGCATGTGTGGAAATGTCAATAAAAAGTTTGTGTGGAATGAAATTGCATAAGAAGCATTTGTGAATTTGAAAAAGGCCCTGATGTCAAGTCCGGTACTGTGCTTTCCAGATCTAAGAAAAGACTTTATTCTTGATACGGACACAAGTTTTGACGTTATTGGTGCAGTTTTATCGCAGATGGATAATAATGGTAAAGAACGGGTGGTAGCGTATGGATCTCACACATTGAATAGCCACGAAAAGGGTTATAGCGTGACCAGAAAAGAGTTGCTTGCTATTTACTATTTTTGTAAGCACTTTAATCATTTTTTGTACAGCAGGAAATTTTTCTTGCGAACCTACCACGAGGCTATTACATTTATGGTAAGCACAAAGAAGCCAATCACGTCCCAGTTCCAAACGTGGGTCAATCATTTGAGCAGTTTAGATATTCAAAAACAGGAAAACCTAAAACGAAGACATTAAATACAGTGAAGATAGAAAACCCCATTGCAATAAAGATTAATAATAAGGATGAGATTATTATTAAAGGTGAAGAAGTAATAAATAAAATTAAAGAGACTCACACGCTATTGACCCACACAGGATCAGAAAAAGTTGAATACTATATGAAAGATAGATACAAAATGAAAACCATGGGACAAATGATCCAGGAGGTAATTCGATCATGCGAGGCTTGTCAAAGACATAAAACGCAAACCATCAGGACAAAGGAGGAGATCATAAAATTTTAGAGGCAACCGAACTATTTGCTAATATATACGTCGATATATACGGGCTCATGAGAGGTACAGGGGGTGAAAAGAAATTGATCAGTTTAGCAAATATGTATCGTTAACATCAATAAATAGAGAAGATGAGATTACATTGTGGAAGACGATACTAAATAAATGGATACATAAATATAATTATTTTATTTATTATTTTTATTAATTTATTTTTTACCTTATTATATATGTATTACAATTATAAACACAGAAAATTTTAGTTTTCAATAAAAATCAGTGGTTTGCATAAGTTTTATATTCCAAGAAATTTATTGAAATTTTATGTTTTTAATCAATAAAGATAAATGTAAAAAATTATATTATAAAAAAATTATATCAAAAATTTCTTTTTTATCAACATTTAATTACATAAATTACGTCCGAGATGAGCTTATATTTTCATGGTTCTAGTGGTTTTTCATCATGATGATGGAGGGGATCACTGGTCTCTTTTGCCATTGACAAAACACTTGTGTAAAAACATGTGATATCTTGATTGAAATTTTTTTTTACTGTAAATCTTTTTTTTGCGAATTATTGTATCTAACTTGTTTGATAGTCTTATACTTAGTTTCTTGGGGTTAGTAGCTTTGATCACTAATTTTCTTTCTAAAAAGCTTTAATCGAATCATAAAAAAAATACTTCTTCTATATCAAAAAATCTTTTAACATATGACGAACGCATTCGTCTGAGATGAACAAGGTCGGAACAATTTCACGCCTATTCAAAATTTGATCTTTATATACAAGTTCATGAATTTGTTCAACGATACCCTGTGTTGAAGCACTTAAGACCTTCACTGTTTGTAACCTCTTCTATCAATTTTGAACTCCGAAGTCATATCAATATGCAGTAGAACATGAGGGTACAGATCATTCTAATACTTTAACCATTTTACTGTGAATTTCCGATGCAGTTAATCCTTTCAGAACAAAAATTTGATCACTGACTAACTTTCCCTTTTTCTCATACTAAAATAAATGACAAATCAAATTCAATTATGTGCTAAACAGTAAAATAATTTTTTCAAATCACATTTAAATTTTTTTGTAGAATTATGTTATTTAAACAGCATAGAAATATATGTTCTTACACTGTTTTATAGGTATTGCTTTTATAAATTTTTATAATAAGTATCAAGTTGGGAAAAAATTGCTTTTTTAAGCCGACAAATGTATTTTTAAAAATCACAGAAGACAAGAAAGTGTTTTATTCAAAATATGTTCCATGACAAGCAACATTTTTCTGCCAACGCGAAATAAATTTATTTATTCCAATGACGTAGAAATCTGGTCTTCTGGAATTGATAAACGAATGGAAGACAGTTTAACAGCTCTGTTGTGGAAGATTATCTGTTTCAAGGAACTCCAAAAGATAATAAAAAATGATAGTCAATAGGCGATAGATCCGATGAGTATGTTGGATAAGACAGATCTTCGTATCACAAATCATTCAGCTTCTGCAGTGATTGTTTTACAATGTCTCCAGAAATTATCGTGAAGAATTATTTGATTTTTTTCTTTTCACTAATGCCGAGAATAAAGATTGGGATTTTCGCTGCATTTCGTTGACTTCTTGAAAATATCTTTCTGATGTCATAGTCTCTCTTTTATTTAAGAAACTGTAGTGAATCAGACATAATTAAGACTACCAAACTAACCAACACCATAATTTTCTTTTGGTGCAATATCAGCTTTGCTAACTGATATTGGGCTTCATCAGTGTCCCGAAACTATGATGACCGTTGTTGGTTGTCGTAGGGAATCCATTTTTCATCGCATGTCACAATGTGTTGAAGAAATGGGTCACTGTTGCAAAAATAAGCACTGAGAATAAGGAATATTTTTCTGAAAATCATTCAATTCATGAAGCATCCATTTACTAAGCTTAAATATTTTCCCAAGTTTGTAGAGGTAAAGTAGAATTGTTGTGTGGCTGACTCTTAACTTTATGGAAAATTCCACAGTTGCTCTACGTGGATCTACGCGACCAAGATCTTTAATTCATCATTGTCAACTGTCGAGGGACTTCCATAATCTGCTTAACTTTCGAGGTTCTCAACCGCACTCCTAAATGTTTTGAACCAGTTTTGTGTGCACATTCTTGCTGTACCCATGCCGAATGCTTTATTGATTTTATGAGAGGTCTCCGCAGCATTATTGTCATTTGAACTCGAAAAATATCAAGTTTAGTTTTTTCGAACAGAAAATAATAGAATAAGTATTTACAAAGTTACTGTTTTAATTTTACTCAAATATTTTCAATAATATTTCAAATATAAAATTTATGATTCCGAAGCAAAAGTATTATTGATTAAAAAAAGAAATAATTAAATAATTATAATTTTTCTAATGTTACCTCTTTCGACTCTGATAATGATGCTTATTTTTATTTTTCATTTTAATATGTTTATGGAAAATGATATCCACAATATCTAGGATCTTTTAACTTTAAATAATATATTGTATATTATTTATCTATTTCTAAAATAAAAGTTCTTCATTATTGATTCTTAATCTGTATTAATATTTTGAATGTTTGGATTTTCCAAAATAAAAATAAAAGGGGATCCACCTTTAAGGAAGATTAAAATTGTGCATTGTGGAATGCATAAAATTATTATAAGGACATTATTGTAACTTTGAAGGATAGATAAAAAAAAATATAAAATTTCTCAGAATAGAACCTGCAAGATAACCGAAAAATAATAAAAAATGAAAAAATGCAGAACTGAGAATAAAATCTTAAATTCAACCAAAATCAATGCAAGTCTAATATCAAAAAGAAAAGAAAATGCAATTAATGAGAATAGATAAAAATGGATTATAATGATAATTATGTACTTATAAATTTTAGTGATTTGCATTACATTTGTAGTGTGAATCAATGAATATTTTGGTCTTGGTGTGATTAATTATTAAAGTTATAAAATTGATTTTAAGTAAAATGTAAAATTATGAAAAATAAAATAAAGTAAAATAATAAAAATATATTCAATGTATATTATGTATAAACTCTATTGTCATTTCATCGTACATTGTAAAAATTTTTTAAGTTTAAAAAATAATTTATCCTTTAACAAAAATAAATACTGATTTTAAAAAAATTTATTAAATTATTGGAATAAATTAAGTTTATAATCAATTTTAAAAGAATATTAATTTTTCAATATCAATCTACATACTACTGATAACAGATTTTTATTCCTATAGACCTATATAAAAACTAAAAAATATTTTAATATTATAATAGGTTGGCAATTAAGTTGGTTCGGTTTTTTATCAAGAAATAACACTTCAAAACATTTATCAATAAAAGCAATTTTAATCAATTATGTATTGCCCATTTTGATTAATGACCTTAAATCTTTCTATCAATTTCATTATTTCCTTTTCGTAAAACTCATGCTTTTCAAAAAACAAGCTTTCTAAGTGACTCATAATCACTGAAAGATTTCCCGTTCAAAGAATTTAAAAGTGACCTAAATAAATGGTAGTCGGTAGGAGCCAAGTGTTGCTGTATTAAGCAAAACATCCCACACGAAGCTTAGTAATTTATTCCAGTCTGATATTTTCGACTTGAAACACCACGAGCTGGTGATTTGTCATTTTTGAACGCTTTTCTTGGATTTCTTGACTCAATTTTGTTCATTACAAACGGTAAAAATCCGAAGTGATCGTTGTACGAGATAGCTGCAACTCATAGTAGATGACACTTCTGAAATCCCATCAAACTGAAAGCATTATTTTTTGGGGTGCAATTTTAGCATTGATATTATTTGCGGTTGATCGTCCTTATGTACCCGTAATCTCTTGCATACTATGATGTTATAAAAAAATAATTTTTCATAATTTGAAACCATTTTTTCATAAATGTTTGGTTTGTTGACGTTTTAGCAGTGAAATTGGCTTCACTTAGTTGTTGAGGCACACGCAAATTTTAAGACATGAAATGTAATCTATTTTGTGTAAGTGGTTTTCCGCAGATGTATAATATCCTTAGTCTTTTAGGTACCTTTCTAACTGTTTTGGGATGTATCTTCATCGATTATTGCTTTGACAGCGCTTGACTCAATTTTAGAAATAATGCAGCAGTATGATAAGTTTACTATTAAAATTTTCAGAACGGAGTTATGAAAACCAATTTTGGCACACTCGATCTGTTAGCACACTATCCCTATGTACATGACAAGTTATTTTATAAGCATCAGCAGGTCTTTTACCATTCTTAAAGCAGTACAAGCAAATATGTCTGAAATGAACATAAATATCTTCCATATTAATATATTAAAATCTTTGTTAAAAAAATATATTTAAAAAACATGCTGTCATATAAATAAAGGTGCTTTGAAATTTGCCATTAAAAATACTTTTTCAAACTATAAGCAACAATTTAATTTCATTCTTAAAAATCGAACTGATTTATTTGTCAACCAAAAATTAACAAAACCCTGCTTAATATCTGAAAAGAGGAGTTTAGTTGAGTTTTTAATAAATAATATTATGTAAACAATAAATAAACAAATACGTAATTCTAAAACTTTTATTTGATCGATAATCACAATGCAATAATGACACCACAATCACTCAATAAATGTCCCTAATCTCACTAAATAATCTCAATGACACACTAATGTCAGTGATCACTATCCAACATCCTCACAATAGTAAAGGTAAATGAAATGAGCATTACTGAAAATAATAAAAATAGGATATAAAATAAAATAAAAACGTTTATTAGAATCCATAATAGTTAGTACATTAGGAAAAAAAATGAAACTTAAAATCAAACAATATTTCAGTGCATTTTTCAAAAAGATTTTACAGATCTAATGTAGCACCTGTCAATCTACATATTTCGACAGGGACCCGAACGCAATCCCACGAAAATATTCACATCGTCTTATCTTTCAATAATCTGGTTATTCGCAATTATATCTTTCACTTGTAATATTTCTCGAATCAAATTAATATTTTTCAACTTACTATTCTTCAATGATTTTCACTTTCCAGTTCTGAAAGCTGCTTATATTTATTCTGGTCATTCTGGTCGATAGGTCCCAGAGCTGGAACTTATTTTTCAGCCTTATATGCAGAGAATTTCTCTTTTACTACCGTTCAGATAGAGAATTATTGATCTTCATTAAAACACTGTTTCTGTCAAAATAACAAAGGTCCTTTTTGGAGAATTTCAGTAATTAAAAGTTCTTGTCAGGACGAAAAAAAATCTCTTCTTTCGTTTTCTTTTAAATTAAAGCCCTTGGATTATATAATTACCAAAAAATTATCAAACGATAAATGACGTTTCAAATGTTTTGTGTTGGAATTTTTCTGCACTTAATCATATTATGAAGAATGATTTTATCATTTAAGTATTATATAAAAATATTAAATAAATCAATATAAAATTTGAAAGGGTAGTGAGTTTTTAGACACCCTATTTATTAAAAATAAAA
Source organism: Bipalium vagum (assembly GCA_037834085.1). NCBI lineage: Eukaryota > Metazoa > Platyhelminthes > Tricladida > Geoplanidae > Bipalium > Bipalium vagum. The sequence continues at coordinate 1,130 of JBBMKC010185407.1, read as the reverse complement.
ATGAAATTTAATAATATTAATTATAATAATTTTTAAATAAAAAATAGTTAATAAAAATCAGATTATTTTTTCATTTGAGTAGGGTTTGCGACAGTTATTTTAGATAGGATTGCTGCTGCATGGTGTAATTATTTCTGAGGCAATAATCTGATTTATCGGCTTCTTGGTCGGCAGCGTTAAAAGTCTTTCGTAAACCTTGAATGTGTTGCAAATTAATACATAAATTGAAAGTGATATCTCATTGAGTTGCAGAGTCTTTTACTAATTGAATTTCGTATTATGAAAGCAAGCTTGGTTTCCGTGGAGGTAGAAACAGAATGGTGGTCCTCATTCTAACCATACTCAAAAAATAATTAATTGTTAAACTTGAAAAACAATTCAAATTATTTTTAATCATTCATGTGTTAAGATCCTAAGATGCTGGGTAAAAAGGGATGTTAAAGGTCGGAGCGTAAAAGTCTCTCAGATCTTAACGGTTGAAGGTTGCGTTTGTGCGTGTTCGACTTTAATTAAAATTCAAGAAGAAAACAAATTTTCAATTTAATACTTATATTCAGATCGATATCAAATTACAATACTGTTATTCAAATTACAATGACTGAGACAATTCTGACCGATTTCTTTTAGTTTTATCTGACTGCAGAACACAATTGGTTATTTAGGTTATATGAAAATGAATATAATATCAGGATATTTACTTTAGATCGTAATTAGTCTTATAATTTTAAATTATAAGCTAACATATTATATTAATGGATATCAAATATATAAAATACTTTATTATAAAAGGTCTTAAAAACACTAGTTTCTAAGCCAAAAAATTACTTCTCTTATAATAAAACTTTATTCAAATATTATATTAACGGATATCAAATATATAAAATACTTTATTATGAAGTATTATAACCACTATAAAAAGGTCTTAAAAACACTGGTTTCTAAGCCAAAAAATTACTTCTATTATAATAAAACTTTATCCAAAGCTAAAACACAATTTACTAAAAAAGAACACAATTAGTTAAAGACTAAATAAAATTGAAACTACAATAAAAGTATATTTACGTTGACAATTAAATTCTATTAAATTTTACCAATCGTACCAGTTATGGGCATTGAAGGATTGAGGGGCA
>JBBMKC010185406.1:0-25670 GCA_037834085.1 Bipalium vagum | reverse complement strand
TATAAAGATTACGTAAAATCTTTATAATTCCTTATAATAATAATAATAATAATAATAATAATAATAATAATAATAATTATTATTATTATTATTTTCTCGATCTTTTTCAAATTATTATTATTATAAGCTTTCAATGACCATAGTACTAAAAATGGTAATAATAATACAAATAATTAATAAAAAGAATTAAATAAAAGTTTTTTTCTGATAGAACAGATTAAAGATAATTATTAACCAATTAATAAGCAACGAAATTGAATTGGTTTTATTTATTTAATAATGGGCTTTTAATTAATAATTTTTATGTTATTTTTAGTTTTCATCAAAAGTTAATTAAAAGTGAAAAATATAAAATAAAGTACAAGAAATATTATTATATTTTAATTTTACCGCGTCATTTACGGTAAATTATTATTAAAAGTACTCTACCCGTCCATTTTTATAGTTCAAATGTTTCTCAATGTTCTCTTTCAAGCATCATTATTTCATTTTCAACTTTTCGCATGGCGCGTAAAAATAGTTTTAATAACTTGATTTTTCTCTGTGGAAACGGTCGCGCATTTATTATTGTGTTGAAGCTGGAAATTTTGACAAATACATCAAAGTTTCTGCTGAGTCCATTATCAGGGGCTTCTTGCGCCTTTGAAGTGCATTATTAATTTGATTGTCATCGTTTGGGGATCCAATGGACCATTGCCATGTAACGCTTAATTACCGATCTTTAAAACCACCGCTGTCGAACAGCGCTGTCCGTTTAGCCGGTGGGAAGCGGCAAATTCATCTGGGAATGAAATGTGACATTTACGGGCTGGACCAGATCTCAAAGGCAATTATCATCAATTCACCAGAAATGGGATAAATATTATTCATGGCATGTCTGGACTTTTGGTTGATCTCTGCATCGCGATCTGGTCAAAGAGATCTGGTACGTTTGCAATATTATCGGTTGTTTGGTCCCAGTTCAGCTTGTACTTTTAATTGTAAAAGAGAACGGAGAACGAATTCTCTTTTTTTTAATTTTCTTTCTGGACAACGTCAAGTCACAAACTTCTAAGAAGATTAAGCAGAAGTCTGAAGACTTAGATGGCGTCAACGAAATTTCGCCATACAGCCCAGACGTCGTGTCATCTGACTACGGGTGTTTTTTGAATGACCGTCGTTTTGAATCAATTAATAAAGTTGAAGAAGAATTTCAACAGTGTTGTGATTTAAAAGAACCCGGAATGGTATTTTAAACAGTTTTGGAGGCTTGCTGACCAATGGCAGAAAGTGGCCGATAATGAGGGATTGATCCTGGAATAACAATGCTGGTGTTTTTAAAATAATTTCTCTTAACGGTTGACGTACTTTTGGGACAATCTATTATTTTCGGGGAAATTTTTCACGGTTTTCAGACTACGTCACGGTGACTGATTTCAGTGATGATCGATTTCGATGCTTTAATACTCTATGATGGAAAGACGTCTAAGTGACAAATAAATCTCCCTTTTCAGTAGCTTGAAACATTGATAATAATTAATAATAGTTATTAAAATTGCCATTCACGTGGAATAATATTTCCCGAATCAAATCTTTGCCCTCGACCCCGGAGAAACGATGAGGAATAAATTGAACTGTAATTTATGAATTTCTTTCTACGATAATTATCTAAAACGAGTAGGCAATAAAAATCGCTTTCAGAAAAATCGACGAAAAATAATTAATTAACAGAAGAAAAAACGTTTTTTCCCCACTATCGAGTCCGTCTCAATTCACCACGTTAGTCATTCAAGCGTGAATGCAGCCAAAGTCAGCAAAGAGACGATATCATCAATCATTGTCAGCTTGATTGTTCAAGACTGAAAAGTGTAACAGATGTCAGAAATCACAAAATATCTATCGCTACGCCCCAATGACCCTCGGCAGATGATGTTGGAAAATCGATCGATGAACGGTTTCGGCAGAGAATTTGAGTCGACTGCTATAAACCGTAACCGTCCAACGCGTAACGGTGATGAATTTGTAACATTGAACAAAAGCAACTGGAACAGTTGTCATCGCAACGTTTCATGGTTGGAATTTCTAACTGAGTCAGTGAGGAATTTGTTGATAACAATTTCCTCATATGTATATTTATATCAATGGGTGGGTCTTTTTGCGCTCAACAATAGCTAGAGCAGCAGTAGCAGCAGATATTCTATAGCATATAATTGTTCCACACTCTGTCGTTTCTAAGGCAATGGAGCCATGTGACCCGGGGCGCTGGATAGATATGACGTCAGTGGATTTCAGAACAGACAGGCATCGGATCGATGATACATTCAGCAGTAAAGTACAATAGCAACATCTGATAGACTTGATAAGAGATTAACAGAGATGATATTCTACAGTCTCCTGAAGTCGTGTGATTAAAGGAGAATTATTTTGAGAAAATTGTTATAATCATTAACCGCTGACAGGGATGGGGACAGTCCATCGTTGCAATAGTACATTGTCTTTGATGGTGAAGTATGAACGGTATGTTCCAACATTCGAGTATTACTGGAATGAAGCTTATTTTCATTGATTATTGGAAGGGAATATTTCCTACAATTGGAAAATATTTGTAGTAGAATAAAATATTTGATTATCATTTTAATTTCTCTAGAAATTTTTGGGTTATTAAAATATTATTTATTATTAAAATTATTGCAATTTTTCTTTAAAGTTAAAAAGAAACAGTGACATGATTATACATGGTATCAATTAAGTAGATTTACAGCTTTAGAGTGTAAAAAATCTTTGAATATTTAGATTTGTTTAGCTGAACTATTGCCACGTGTAGGTTAACATGTAATATAAATATTTTTATTTTAGATTTTGCATCGATTATCGGATAATGACAGACAGCGTTGAAAAGCGAGTCAAAATCGATGAATTGAAATATATATTTAACTCAATAATAATTTGAGTAATTTTTTAATAATAATTTATTTATTATTTATTTAAATAATTTTTAGTCGTTTTTAAATAAAGTTTGGATCTAACTTTATCTGAATAATAAATCCATTTAAATCGGTTTTCCGAAATAAACCCACAAATTATACAATTCTCGTATATAATAAATTACAGTAATTTTATAATAAATGTTTCAGAAAAATGTTAGTACTTTTATAAAAAGAAAAAAAATTATCAATTCAATTCGATTGACAAATACCTCAAAAAGACTTTAACATTATTACCCTTTCATTATATGTCTCATAGTAACTTTTCTCAAACATACTTTCCCATTTCAACTTCATTAAAGTCACCTGAGACTATTGATAAATCTTCTTTTCTTTTATATTATAATATAATAAAATATATATAATATAAGTAAAACTACCTTTTCTGCTTGTTTCAAGAGTAAATATGTCTGAATATCACAACTGAGCAACCTTTACAGAAAAATTATCTTTGAATGATATAGGTTGCAGTTCGAACTCTTTTCGTTTTATATTTTTATCATAAATGATTGCAGCCAGTTTTAAAAATAATGTCAAAATAGTCGAGCTAAATGTTAATTATTATTTATTAATAAAAGCTTAAAAGGAAATAAAGTAAATATTTTATCAAGTGATGTACTTTTTATTTGTTTTTCACAAATCTGGTTAATTTTTAATTTCGAAATTATCAAAATGAGATTTTACTCTTAACCCTCTTTTGAAGCTTTTTAACCTTTACAATTTGTCGGCGATGTTCGCAAACTATGGTTTTGCCAATCCAAAATATGTCCTCAAGTGAACGAGCTCATTGTTCAAGATTGAACTGTTACCAATAGCCCTGCACGATACTCGTCTTACACAGACGTGTCCCAGAATGGAATCTTTTATACCAATGATGAACATTTCGTTTGCTCATTGAATCTTTATCCAAAGCTTGGAAAATTTTGCATGTAGCCTCTGATGCATTTCTCATTAATTTAAATTCATATAGCAGATAAATTTGAGCCGTTGTCATTGTCTCTTATACGGAATTTTATATTAATCAAACAAACCTAAAATAGCAAAATAAAGGTATATTTCAATAGAGGTTGATATTATTCTATAAATCAATAATTATAAAAATATTAATCGAAATCTTAATATAGTTTTGTTTTAAAGCTTATATGTAGAAAAGCGACAATAATTTTTCCTCAACCTAATATCCTCAAGGAACAATGATGAAAATTAATTTCTAAATAAAATAAAAACTTATGATAATAATTGCCAAAATTATTGTAGAATTTTTTGATTTCGTGATATTATAAAGATCTCTTTTAAATACTTGTGGAATCCTGAAAAATATTTCCATAAAATAATAAGATAAAATATTGGAAGCAGTGATACACTAAATTATTAAGTCCCAATTGGCTTGGTTATATCATTATTTTACGACTCTCTCTAACTTGACAGCTTCTGATGATTTATTAATGACATATCTGTTCTAATAACATTCAATTTGATTAAGGTAATATATTGGATCTTTACTTATTAAAGTCATCACAGATTCGAGGGTGGGATATGTTCTGGGAGGAAATAATTATACGAAGTTCTTAGGAAAAAGAATCAATGGAGAATCGTAAAGGGTCAGAAAATTTCCAACTTTCCACGGGAATATTTTTGTATAAAATAAAAAAATTTTCATCAAAGTAATGAATGTAACGCTGAAAAGTGGAAGAATTTTTTCGTGAAAAATTAAATTAAAATATGGCAAATCACTGGTTAATTTCTGATAGTTTTTCAGAAAAATTCCCCGGAATTAAGTAGCAGTTTTTCCAAGCATAATAATAAAAATATTATTTCTCTGACTTTTTTCCAGATTTCAATGAAATCTCAGCCTTTATTGGTTCAATTAAAATGCCTCGTTTGCCCAAAGTTTTCTCAGCCCCCCCAATTTTCCCGACCGGAGACCAATCGATAACTGGACAACTTTCTGGGATCATTTGTTTCACATTGACAATAACTGCCCACAATTGATATTTCTCCAACAGTCAAACTGGCTGAGAATTTTGGAAGAGCTTTGTAAAAGTGTTTGCTCTGTACATGGGACAATGGTGGCGGTCTCCTTTTATTTTCTACATTTTGTAAAAATTATCCCAACAAAGCAGAATTAAATTTTAAGATTACAAAAAAGAACGCTCATATCTGCAGAGCGAAATAAAATTCACAAATTAAAAATATTATGATTATTATTATTACACTTCTGACCCTTTTGCCGTCTTAATAATTAATTAATAAAAATTATAAATATTCTTACTTATTTATTAAACACCCTGTATAATAATATTGTAAATTTGGGAGTCGTCAATCATTATTCAAATGCCTACAAAATTATAGATATTAATTATTTATTAAATTTTTTGTTGTAATACCTTTTTAAAAGTTACGCTTCAATATGAAAACAAATTTATATTAATAAAACAAATTTTCCTTTATTAATTCATACTGCAAAAATTAAGTTTCATAAACCACCATTAATTTCTTTACAACCTAATATAATATAAATGATTTAAAAATTCCCATTGTCTCTTTACCGTCCTTTTGATGATTATCGTTCAAGATTAGTTCATAATTTTTCAAAATCATATTTCCATTAATTGTTTAAATCACAGCAATCAATTAAAGAAAAAATCTGAAAAATTTTCGAAAAATATCTGACATAAACTTCCGATTCAGCATAGAGAAATAAAAAAAGAATTATAAATTTTCCAGTACATTTCTAATTTTATCTTTTCTCGGGGGCAATTCATTTCTGTGATTGATTTTCGTAGGTGAGAGATTTAAATAGACACTAAAGAGGCACTGATCCCCATCGTTATCGTAACATTTCTTATTGAAATTTATATAACCAATCAGAAATCGTCTTGACAATACTGTGCCATTTTCATACCTGATACCGTTACCAGGTAACCGAATCTCCATCATGTAAACAATCTTTTCCAATAAAAGAAGAATGAATTAAGCAAATTGACATTATAATTATTATTATATCGAACATTATAATACAAGATAAAAATCAAGGTTTTATACCAATTCCAGAACACAATCATCATTTACTTGGGTAACTGGTTTTAATTTGTTTGGTAGAAGGAACAATTTCTCGGATGAAAGGGACTGGTTCCTTCTTCGAAGTTTTGGCCTGTTAGTGTTTGGTGGCGACCTATGTCGAAGTAATGGTAAGCAATCTGGGTGATTTTGGAAGAAATGATTGAGATTGACTATTTTCTCTGTTAGTATCGATTTGGTGACATTTAAAAGAAATGTGAAATTTTATAAATTAATCAAACACAAATTTGAAAATTCAAAATCTTTTATGATTTTTTTAAAGATATTTTATGAGAAAATGACATGAAATAGTACTCGGAAATAATTGAGTTCCAATTTATTTATATTTTAAATAAAATAAATATTATTTTATATTGATTCATTTCCTCCTGTTACATTTTTGCATTGTTAAAATTCATAGAAGATACAATGACCAAAGTGTATCTTATATGTTCTCATGTTGGACATTGCGGGAAAGAAATTTGTTAAAGTGTGCATTATTATTTTCTAAAATGTTTGTCATTTGAATATTTGATCTGAAAATCAATTTTAAATTGATTTGTTAAAACAATTGCAATACTTACATCATATAATAAAAATTTAGGTCATTTATTACTGGAACTAATATAAAAAATTAATTATACTTTTTAACACAAGATTAATAATGTCATATTAACAAAAAAAGTATATGACTGAAGGGAAATTTTTTGGAAAAAATGAAAATAGATTCATTATTGGACTTGTCGCCATTTAGAGAGTCGTATCCAAAACAGACAGTAAAAGTTTGAAAGAGAAAATGGAAATTCGATTACAGTCGAGTCTATGATCGCGGCTGGCCGTTTTAATAGCTTATCTCATATTTGTTAGTGTGAGAATATCAGCAAAAATTAGAGCCACTGCTCAAATTGTCACTAAACCCTGCCATGTTGATAAACAATTCGATTAGGACTCCTCTTATTTACACCAGTCTCCATCAAACGCCATCAGAAAATATTTATATCAATATTAACCTTTATGAAATTATTGGTGTTTTTTAAGTTAACCGAGATTTACATTTTTACAAACAACGAACAGTTGACGAATGGTTTGTCCACCACCATTAACCGTAACTTGTCGTATTCCTAATGCTTTATGTCGCTTCAAAGAATCTGTTTCAACAATTAGTCTTCGATGCAAACAGCTCATTGTTTTCATGGGTTTCTACCAGGTTTAATTTCCCAGTAGACAGATCGTTTGCTAATTTCTTCGAACATCTTTAATATTTTCTAATTTTTTTAATCTGACTATACAAAGATGATATATTGGGTTTCATTAAAACTTAATATTGAAAATTTATTAATTAAAAGAATTTTAATCAATTATGTATTATCCATTTTGATTAGTGACCTCCTGTCATCTGTCTACGAATTTCATTATTTTCCGCTCGTATAACTCCTTAAGTTTTTTCCAAAAATAAGTCAAGATGTGTTTTAAGTGAGTCATGATCACTGAAAGATTTCATATTTAAAGAATTTTGCATTGATCTAAACAAGTGGCAGCTTGCAGGAGACAAGTCTGGTGAGTATGATAGATGAGGTAAAACATCTTACTAAAATCTCAGTAAATTGTTCCAGATGAGCAGAAATTTATTGGGTCTAGCACTGTCATGTTGAAAAATCATGCACTGATGACTTGACATTTTTGAATGCTTTTCTTGGTTATTCCTTGATCAACTTTGTTAATTTCAAGCAGTAAAAATCCGAAGTGATCGTTATGCCAAGTGGCAAAAGCTCATAGTATTTGACTCTTAATACCAAAATAAAAGGATTATTTTGATTTGCAATCCTGCCTTTGATATTTGTGGCGGATAGTCTTTATGCCACCATGATCTCTTTCGCATCACGTTGTTAAAAACTACTCATTTTTCATTACCTGTAAATAATTGTTTTATAAATGGGATGTCTTGTTCACGCTTCAGAATGGAATTACAGATTGATTCAACTTTCTGTTAAATTAGCTGCACGACCGGAGTGGTGTGATAAGTTTAAATTAAAATTTCCAGCATGGAATTTTAAAAACCATTTATGGCACACATGATCTGTAAGTATATCATCACCATATACATCCCAAGTATTTTTAATAGCACCAGAAGCTCGCTTATCCTTCTTAAAGTAATACGAACAAATATTCATGAGAAAAAAAATATCTCCCAAATTAATTTACTTAAAAATTCGATAAAAAATAGATTATTCAAACAAAAAATTATTCGATAATACATCAATAAATTTACCAATAAAATTATTTTTTGAAACAATAAGCAGCAGTTTAATTTCATTCTTAAAAACCGGATGGACTTATTTAACAGCCAAATATCATTTTAAATAAAGTATTAAAAACACCAGTCAATTTTAACAGTTGTGCTTCCAAACAAAAATAACCGATAAATTTAAACAAAAATAAGCGACAAATTTAAACAAAAATTCATTTTCAGTTTAAAACAATAATTTTTGCTGAAACAATTTAATGTGTCTTGTAACAAATATTTTGTTAGGGATTTTCTTCAATAATATATTAATTATTAAAATTATTATTTATTATAAAAAATAAACAAACAACGATTAATTAATTTATACGAAAAATAGCCAAGCAAAAGTAGAATAAAAGTTTGGAGAGAAAAACGAAAGACCATTTAAAAAAGAGAAAAGAAAATTTTTTGCCCTGTCTAATGAGTCAAAAATTCCTCAATCTTTGTCATTCTACTCCCACGTGTGAAACTCCACTGCACTTCAAGGTGACAATTTCGGAATGAGAAATGGTTTCATCCATTGCTGATAAAAGGGGAAAATAAATAATTTTCCGAGAAAAAAAAGATCACAATTTATCGATAATTTATTAATCAGTACATTTTGCATGTAACAAGTGAATTGCTGATTCTCGCCCTAAAGTGATTTTAGTGTTAAGAAACCCAGCGGTTTTGTTGGGGAAAGAGGATCAATAATCACTATTTTCCATCAAGCTGGAAACAAAATAAAATTAACATTTTATTATTTGTAACCAAGAGACTGGTAGAAATAAATTCAACTGTCCATTTGATGGTAGATATGTGACTGCGTGTTGGTAAGAAAAATCTGAATTCTAACTCCATCAAATGGATTTCAGTCGAATATATAAATAAATAAAAAAAAATATATAAATTAATTAATTAAAGCCCAATTTCATTGATACATTATATTGATAAATTCTATATATTAACAAAATAAAGGGATAGTCGAATTCTATTGGCCCATTTTGTATATTGATATTATCGACCAATGAAAATGGAGCTTTCACACAGTTTAGTGTGTATTGCTGGAAAGATATTTAATTAATAACAGAAAAACAAATGGATTTATTTTTCCCCTTTTTCTCTTTGTAGAATTTTTTTTCATGATCGCCCTGAATTTTGCTTGTCGTTAAGAAAAATGGAAAGCTCTCAACAGCCGCAGAAAAATTTGCCCCCAGCATTGGAAAATTTTTCAAATGTTTATTCAACTAGTTATTATGACAAGGTAAATTTGACAATAGGAATATTTGTACTCACTTTTCCTTTACTACAAATTGTACTACTAATAATAGTATTATTATGAAAATGTATAAAAATAATAATATTAAAAAATGGTGAAGTTGTGTTTTTTCATAATTATAATTACATTTTATATTTATATTTTATAAATATTTTAGATTTATAATGTGGTCAAAGTTCATCATTATCAGGAAAGCTTGGATAATAATTTTACGGTCAATACTAAAACAAATAGTATCATCCTTAACCATCCAGGGACAAATCAGTCTTATTTCAGCCAAAAGGTCCAGAGAACATTTTTACTGGATTCGATATCGGTCCAAGTAAGGAAAGATGTTGAAAGAATATAATGTAGATGAGCAATGTTGCGGTTTAAAAAAATTCACTTAATATTGTACTAATAAAGTAGTGATACCGCCAGATTGTTCACAAGTTTAAAATCTAACAATTGATCAATGGTTTTATTCCACAGGATTCCATATCAGAGGATATTCTGGTCTCTGTCATAAGGAGAATCGTTGAGAATGAAAATTCGTTTATCCTTTCAGTTAACAGAGGTCATAAATGACAAAAAATCCATTTTGATCTTATGATTGTTTCATGATTTAGGCATGAAGAAAAGTTCTCGGTTATGGAACAAACATTTCCTGGAAACGTTGACCACATGGCTTTATCAGTATTTGGATATTTGTGAAGAAAGACGAGCTCTTAAATATTCGGTTCGAATCTCAGCATTGGAAATCGATGAAGAAAACGACAAGATAATTGATCAGGGTCAAGGAAATTGCAACGAATCCTGTGAACAAAACGATTTTTGGTCCTTTGACAATTCTTTTTGTCGACGTTGCAATGATGTAAATACGGCTTTAGGGTTTTTCAATGAACTTGAAAAGGGTTTCGATTCGAAAGACGACAAAATTCGAAAACACGTTCTATATGTGTTTCATTTATATCAGCAGACCAATCTTAAATCTCTGTCTTGTACAGGTTTATTGATTAAAACAAATGTGCTTTAGATTTTATTTATTATCAACCAACGTTTTAGTGTCATCGAAATGTTCGAAAATCTTCCTGTTACAGTTGGATTTAACGAAATACAGAAATCTTCAAAATTCCATGTCGCTTCCACTGGTCTCGAAATTCATCATATCTCACTTGAACAAGGACACAAAACGAACGAGGATCGAGAATAACTTCCAAAAATTGTTTTCCGAGATCTTCCAACAAAACATCGCTTGCCATTCCTTTATCATACAGATTTCAGGGAAAGAAAAAAACCTGTCCGACTCTTATCAGGTGAGAATGTTTTTTTGTTGTTGTTTTAATTCATCAAAAAATAAAACCCTGTTTAAAACAAACGCAGCTGCTGCAATTGTCGGGACGTATTCAGCGTTTAAAGATAAAATTCAAGAAAAACTGGAATGTCTGTCACAGTGAATCCGGCTTCATCGGTCAGTGTAACAATCATATGAGAATGGGCAAATACAATTTTAAGAAATCGGGAAAATTTTCCGATTCAGAAATAACATCAAACAGTGAAATTTCCTGTGCAGAAACCGTCATTTGTCTCCGAGAAGAAAAACGGAGGAACAGCGACGACGAGTCGTTCATGTCCCGGAGACTGAGGTCGGTTTTCATCTCTTCGGATTCCGATTCGGTTAGGAATTCTGTGATGTTCTTTCTTTAATGAAACATCTTTTAAAGGGCTGCAAAGACCTGAGACTGTCTCAGTCGAGCTATTCTCGTGATGGAACACCGGTCAACTTTATTAAGAGAAAAAGTCATCCGAGAACTAACGCTTTGGCATGGCCAAAATCGGCTATACGTATGGCCAAAACAGCTATTTTAACTGGTCAGGAAATGTGGGTTGATGGTCCGAATGTTTATGAGAAATCGGAAACGGTTTCTGACAAAAAGAACTATTCGTTCAGTACCATTTCAACACCAGAGACCGTTAAGCAAGTTCTCGGAGCAATAGGAGAATCGACAAAAGCCATTATGATATCACAAGTACTTTCTTGTGACATCATAACTTTTCAATCTATTTAACCTATGATGTATAAGGAAACGCAATATGAGTATCAAAAGGTTAGCTCGAATGACTTGAAACCAGATTTCCACCAGCTTGCCGACATCAGTGAAATCACAGACGAAATAGATACTGTCAAATACCATGAAAGTTTTGCCGAACTCAACGAAATTCATTACAACAGTCTCAACTCTCCATTTACTCAGGGTAAATAATCAATATTGACTGATTTTCATTATTTTCCTAATTTTTTCTTTGCACAGTTAATCGCCAGTTTTCCGATGATCACAATCTCAACAATCATTTGTAAGTCATTTTCAGTTTTGTCAAAATCAAAGCCTGATTCCTCTTTTAACAAAGGTCTTCTAAGAATGATGTTATCAAGGTTTCTCAATGGATCAATGATGTGAGCCAGTTAACATCAAATCAAATTACTCTTTCAAAATCATATCCCGAACCGTTTCTATCTCCCAATAATGTACAGTCCATAAATTCACACCTTAACAACAACATCAACCATAACTATCAATATTACGATCTGGAAAGTCAAGACGATTACGGCACTTACCCTCGACTGTATTCGCCTGTGAAACAAACGTTTCCCACTGTAAAGAAGGACTCCAAACAAATCAGTTACATCAATGATGATGAGCAAAAAAATACTTTGATCAGTGATAAAAAACTTTTCAATAGGTACAAAAAGAAGGAAAGCTCAAATGATATCAAGGTGAGATTATTTGATGATAAGTTTTATAGAAATTATAACAGGACATTTTTACAATCCTTAAAACTTAAAACAATTAAAATTGTTATGCACCAGTTAACTTAAACAATTGCTGTTGAAAACAGTTATCGGTAATCCTCTGACCAGGTTGCAAAAGTTCATAGTACAACACACCCTTTTAATTCAACCATAGGCACAGTATTGTCTTCTTCCCATGAATATTGACTTTTGTAATCGACGATGATGGTTGATCAAGTTGCACAAAGATTTTATAAGTTTTGGGTTATCGAAAAATATTCATTTTCTCCAAATTCGTTGCATTTTTAATCTTCTCAGTGCTCGTAATCGATCAGAAATTGCTTGTTACAAGGTTTTGAGTTTGTTCTTTGTCTTTATTCAACGATATATGCTAATCTGTATCTTCAAAAGTTTTTGATTGACCTGGATGTTTGGTGTCTTGAACATGGAAATTTCCACTTTCAAATCTATCGAACCAACGTTCGCATGTTTTTTGAGATAGAGCTTTGTCACCATAATAATACGATAACTCTCAGCTGATTTTTTCATTGGATGTACAAACAATTTAAATGTGCAACAAATGATATTTATTTACCTGAAATGAAGACATGTTTTTTGAAAAAAGTATATATTATATTCTCATTTATGATACCGGACATATTTTGAATTAAAGCGCAAGAAAACTATTATGTAAACAAATCAATATGACTATTAAAACAATTTATTTTAATAAATGGAAATATTGTTTATTAAATCGTCATTTTCAACTTGTACACCTAATAAATACATTTTGATCATCTTTCTGTAAAGTTGAAGTGTTGATGGTTGAGAGACCTGATTTTTTGGGAAAGCTTATTACACACCTGACATTTTAATCGATTAAAAGAATCAGATCTTTTTTCTCTAATTACCAAAATAAATTATCGATTCTCAAATGGATAAAAAAAATTTGTACTTCTTTCTGGTAAATCGTCAAGCTTTCTATCAAATTGTCGAAAATAATTTTGATAACGGGTGTCTTCTAAAATGTCAGTATAATGTAATGCAAAATAACAGTTTATAACGTTGTGATAATTGATTGATGTAATTGCCAATTTAAGTAATAGTTTTTATAGATTCAATTGATTTATATTTCCTTTTTAAATATTAATCAAACTTATTTAATAATAACTAAAATAAAAGAATTATTAAGGAAACATGTATAAATTTTCCATGGTGATAAATAATATAATGTATTGTAATTTTCACAACAAAATGTCCCAAAGCAAACAATTTATTTCATTTTAAACAGATAACAATAATTCATAAACAATAACAAGAAGCCAGAAAGGGGATGTAAAGAAAAAAAATATCATGGTTTTCAAAACAAAATCAGATCAAATCTCATTTTGATGATACTAATGTTTCGAAATCATATTTGTACAAAACATTAAAAAAAAGACACCAATTACATATCAGAAGAAAGAAGATAAACATAAACGAACCAAACCAAAAATTCTCAAATAAAGCGGAAATGTGACCGTTTGTAGAGAAAGTTCTCCAATAAAAAGTTTATTCTCGATAACGATTCGTATTTCACTCTACGATTTCCTATGTTATTTTATTACGTTGAAAAATAACAATGACTGCCGAATATTTTTTCAAATGACATCTTTCTGAATATTTATTTTTTAGATTAGTTAAACAAAACTAATTCATATACTTATTTTTCTTTACAATTATTGCCATTTCGATATCTCAGAGAGAGAAGCAGGAAAACCATTAATTTGTACAAGAAATACCAATGGTTTCCAAATTGGAAGATCTATTGCACTGAACCTCAGTTAAGAAGAGATAATGAAGATGATAAAAACATTAATTATTATAATTATTGAACAGCTTTCATTCCGTCAAATAATTCCCGTCACATATGTGAGAAAAGCAAAAGTAAATGACAAGCCAAGCAAAAATAGAAAATATATTTAATGCAATTAATCGTTTTTGATCATTGGACGAAATTATTTATATCTTTTTCTCGTTTTACCACGAAAAGTTTACCAAAAAACCTTGCTATGTGAAAGTGTAACAGATTTCCTCTTCTTTTTTGGCCTCTTCAACAACATGTTTAGCAACATCTGAAAAGTTGTTTAGCAGACATATTCTTTTATTGACATTTTGCTTTCATTTCTCTGCTTCCTCTATCGGATATGGCATGGGAAAATATTCGTCAATCTTTATTAGTTCATTAGATTCACAAAGCGTAGGCAATCCATGAAATAGTTTTGACATTTCAATATTATTATTTTTAATATTCATCTATTTTATTTTTATCATTTCTTCATGAAATACGGTAATTTATCCAAAATAATTAAGGAGCTGCGATAACTACAAAATAATAATAATTAAATAAAAGGTAATTTTTGACATATAATAAAGTGTTAATTTGTAAAATAAATTAAATGAAATAAATTAAAATAATCAAATTTTATTAATACAAATTGAAAAATAAATAACAAACATTTAAATCAAGTTAGAACGATCAGCTAAATTGAGATTGAATGGAAAAGAAATATTTTAAAAACAAAAACATAAACAATCAATCAAAAAGCAGAATATCAGAAATCAATCAAATTGAAAAGAAACTACATTTTGTGATGTTAATTAATGTTGTAATACAATTAAATCGTTGAAAATTAAAATCAATAGAATCTTGAAAGTTAAATAATTATAAGTATAGTAGTATAATAAAAATTATAATAATAATGAAATTAAATTCATAAATTTGAAATAATATACAATTGAAAATCCTGTGGTGGGAAAATTTGATTTGTTTGAAATGTTCTATTTTTTGTGTAATAAATAAAATCATCGATGTGACAACAATTTAAGTTAATGCAAAAAAAAATAAAATAAGAAAAATGATCAGAAAATCGATTTTATTATTATTATTATTATTATTTATTATTAATATTTTAAAGATGAGTAATATAGAAAAGGATTATTAACTTTTAACCAAAATAATATCTTTCAATTTTATTATTTGTAAAGTTGAGTTAATATTACATTTTGTTTATTTTAAGGTCTTTTTAATAAGACCCTCCCTATATCTATAAGATTGTTATGTAATACGACTTACAAGCTATTAAAAGAAGAGAATGAAGTATGAAACATTTGATAAAATATAATAGAATCATTATATATTAAATGTTATTAATATTTTAAATATTACCTCACTATAACGATTTTCAAGGGACCAGCCGAAATCCTCGTTATATTAATGTTGTCCTTATAACCGAACTACATAAAATATGAATTATTCGCTTCATAGTTTATAAAATTTGTACATAGCATTTAAATTATTTAACAACAAACAAGTAAACATTTATTTAAAATAACCAGTAATAGTTCTTTGAACCAATTGATCAGATCTACTTGTTAGCAGATACTCCAACATATTATCAATGCCATGTAAAGCTTGGGAAGGAACATTAGCTCGAGATAGCAAAAAATTATTGAAACTTCTCAGCCATTTCAACAGCCAGGCATAATAATACTATTTTTTTGTTAGATTCTGAAGGCATATTATCATCACTCATGCCTTTAGATGAGTTATTTACCTGACTAAAAATACACATAAAATTAAATTAAAGATACAACATCAAATTTAAAGAAATTTCACGGCAATTTAATTTATCGAATTTTATTTGAATTCAAATTTAATCGAAACATTTCAAAAATTGTAAATGCAACATCAAATTTAAACACATTTCAAAAAAATTATAACGACTTTTGTCGTCTATTTCGTCGATATAAAGAGGAATTCGTTATAACGATAATCGCCAAAAGCAACTTCCTCGCCCGAAAAATCAGTGTAAATTTTTACGGTATTATTTCCAAAGTCGTTATATCGTGCGTAGCGTTATAACCGTAGTCGTTATAGCGAGTTTCTACTGTATATATTAAATATTATAAATATTTAATATTATTTTCAAGACTTTTATTACTTGACCACTAAGAAAATAAATAAATAAAAATTCAGTCTTTAATTGTAATCATGGAAAATAATTTGAGATATGGGATTATGAAACAAAACCACAATGATTAGTCAAGATGGACTTTTCATGGAGAGATACTATAGTAAACGGAATGGAGTTTATTAAGGAAAAATAAACCCCGAAAATCAATATTTCCCTTGATGAAAAGCAGCAAGTACTGAAAACAATAACGAAGGCAATTAATCTCTGAAACATTCCCCACCGTGATCTGATCAGGCATTTTTATCGACGCACCACAATGCAGCGAGCAAATGCAACCACCCCACCATGGAGGAATGCACTCCTCCCCGGTTGAACTAATCAGTGCAGGAATGAAGTTTTTATGACGCTGTTACTTCATAAATATAAGTGGACCATAACGGTAATTTATTTTGACAAATTGGATCAAGAAATCCCCTTCCTATTTCAAGATTGCGATCTCAGGAAGAAATGCATTTTGTGATATATTTAGAAAAATTCCTTCAAGATAAAACTAAGTACGAACGGATCATCTCCGTAAGAATCTCCCTGCGTGTCTCAAACCACATTCCTTGGATTTTTCTGACATATTGAACAGAGAATGCGAATTTAACAAGCGCGAAAAGAAAAATCCGTACATTTCTTTTTTTTCTGCTGAGTTCATGAAATTCTAAAGGAACACTGTTGTCACAAATGAACAGGATGCCTAAAATATTAGGAACGATCACTACGTTTGAGGTATATTTCATATCTTTACAAAAATTAACGTCAAAACAGTTCAGTCGACAAATAAAATTAGTTTTCTGTTAAAGTGAATTTTTCATTTTAACGATCGTTTTTGTTTCAATTTAATCAATATTTTTTATTTCTCTCAATTTCGCTTATCTTTTACTTCCTCCTATTTCTCTTATTCATACCGATATTCATACCGATATTCATACCGATATTCATACCGATATTCATACTGATATTCATACCGATATTCATACCGATATTCATACCGATATTCATACCGATATTCATACCGATATTCATACCGATATTCATACTGATATTCATACCCATATTCATACACATACCCATATTCATTTTCTTCTTATCATTTTTATTGATATTGTTGTATTTTTATTTAATGATAATTAAGAACAAAGTATAATTGGCTCCTCATTAATTAGTTCATTGATAAAAAAGAAAGAACTCTGGAGACTCATTGTATATTGATTCTCTATATAAATAAAGATAAATCAAATTTTCCCAAATTTAAATTTGTCCGATATTGAAAAATAAAATCGATCTGTTTTCCGGGAAAAATTTAATTTTGTTCTACTGAGAGACGATATCATAAATTCACATAATTAAATCGTCTTTGTGGATTCTTGTCCCCGTCTTGTTGAAAAGAATGGTTTGGGAAACAAACAATCAACGAGCTCGAATTTTCCATTGAAAAGTGAACAATTTTCTTCTTTGGTTTCCTGTTTAGAGATTTTCCTTGGAACGCAATTTTATTGGATTTCTTGGAGAAAAAAATCTGCCTTTTTACCGCTCGCTTCCTTTGAGTTTAAGTGAATTATGGAAAAATTGATGCTTCCCAAAAACAGAAAAGTCACTTATCTCAAGAGAAGTAATTCTGTAAAATTCCGAATATTTTAAGAAAATGTATTGATCATAATGAAGATGACTTTTATGGGTCTTTAATTGATTTATGTCAATACAAATTGTACTTTCAATTGTAACTGGTAGAAATATCAAAGGGAAATTGGTTAATTAAAACAAGGCAGGATTTGACAGGTCATTTTTAATTTTTTACAAATATTATTGATTTTTCCATTGCAAGTAGAAATAAACAACGAAGTGTATTTGTATCAGCATTACAGTTACATCAACCATCGATTATTTCAACTTTGTTATGGAAGGAATGAAAACAAATTCCAGAAGAATTCCATGCGATTCTCCGTTTTAATTTGGCGGTAGCAAGTTTCTATTAGATATAACAATTTGGGTTCGTGATTTGGTCAACTAGCATAAATAAAAATTTTCCACTTGTATAAGAGGTTTTGAAGAAGGAAAAATAATATACGTAGAAGAAATATTGGCCTACGATTTGAATCTTCAAATTTCGACTTTATTTCATTACGATTGTGTGTCTATTAGAAAAATCATTGAACGATTATTTTCCTAGCTTTTTTTGGAATTACAATTCATAAAAATGATACAGTTGTCTTGTAATTTCAGAAATGTTTATACTTGATATACTCCATACTGTGAGAACCAGCTCTTTATTATTAAAAATGAAATGTCTAATTTCAAAGATTGGTTGGCCAAATTTAAAAATGTTCTGTCCAACCCCGTAAGAAATAAAACCTTAAACCATCAAAAACAATCAAAAATCAATTCGACATTACTGATTTTAGATGGAGAAATTTTTTCTTATCCCAGGCCCCAAAAATTTCATCTTCAGCTCTTGTGATGAGATGAAAAGAATAATTCAAAAATTAAAAATAAAGAAAAAAGACGAGAAATGAAATTTAATTAAAGTTTACTTAAATTAATCTCGCCACTCAACTCAATATCAAAATGGGAATTGTGAGTTACGTTTTTTCGATTTTTATTTTCTTAATTATTTTTTTTCGTAAAATTTCAATCTTATTCAATGTTTTTTTAAAAAAATAATTAGTTTTTCTTAAATAAATGTTAAGATTTATAAATAATAAATTATATATTAAGTTAGAAAAAATTGTTATTATTTTGTTTTAGAAAATTATTATTAATTATTAGGAAAAAATAATGATTTTTTAAGTATAAATTTAATAAATTCGGAAAGTAACAAAGAGAATAAAATTCTTTCCATAGACTATTTTGGGTGGAATAAGCCTCTGTTTTAAATAAATCATTTCATAAAAATAACGAGAATTATCAATAGGATAATGAAGATTTTTAATTTTACATCTTAATTAAATTATAATGCTTAGAGTCATTAAAAATTTGGATAATAAGGCGAAACATTAAATAAATATATAACATTTATTAATTTAATAATTTAATTTTAGAACTTAATAAAGAATTTCAATTAATTGTATTAATGTATATTAATAATTTCCAATGGTTTGATAATTTCAAGTTGTTTGAATATTCGTATTGAATATGGCAGAAAATTTAAATAATAAAAACTGATGAAGTTTAAACCCATAAATTTTAATAATCAGCCAATTTCTCTAATTAAAAGAAATGAAAAATAAATTAAAATCAAAAAATAATTTTCCATAGTATTATTAAAATATTATTATATTACTTTTGAAAGGTAATGTGGTAAGAAAAATATAAAATATTTTTCAATTATTTTCCAAAAGGACGTAGATCAAATTCAGAATTAAAACAGAAATTGATTAGACAAATTATTAAAAGAAATATGACATAAGACCATGTCTCGATTTGTTCCAATTATGAATTGCTCCAACGTTCGTCTCGAGATGAATCGAGGCAGTATTGTTGATTGACTGTCAGCCTTAAGGAGGAAAAAAAGTTTTTTTATTTAAGAAAATTTTCCAGTAAAGTTTTTTTTAATTGGGCAAGGTTCTTATTGATTACAGCTTGACCTGGTTTTACGAAAATATTTTTTATCAAAAGTGATTAAATTTCGTACATGCTTTTTCGATTTTTTTTATAACAGAAACGAATTTTATCTTTATTATTATAATTGAGTATTGATTATAATATTATTATCATAATTAGTTATTATTATTACCATCTTATTTTAAGTCATTAATTTAATTGTGTAAAGACACCTAATAACATAATAATTAGGGCCTCAAAAAAGTCAATAATGTCAAAAAACATTTTTAAAGTCAATAAAGTAAATAAAAAAATTATATAGTCAATAAAGCCAATGAAATTAAAATTTTTTGTTATAACAATAAAGCAATATTTTAATAATATATAATTATATTTTTAAAATGCCGAAAATTGCAAAAAAAAATAAGTAAGACTCAAAAAATTACAAGAAAATATATGGACGAATTTTCAATTTCACATGAAAGTAATCTTCTTTGTTCGTGTTGCAATACATACATCATGTGTCAGAAAATTGTTGTTGATAAACATCGAGCAACAATTAAACATTTAAAATTTCTGCAAAATAATAGCAAAACAAGTTCAAAGAAACTTTTCAAACAGCAATTTTTGCCAAAGAACAATGAGGATTTTACTAGAAATATAACAAAAGCAATCCTAGTTGCTGATATTCAATTATGGAAATTGCGAAATCTGTTTTATTTCGATTAAAACCGTCTTCAATATTTTAAAATCCCTTTTCTTTGAAGGAAACTCTTGTGAACTGAAGATGTATATTGAAAAGAGGTTAGAGAATAACTAAATAAAGGAAATTATAGAATTACATAGAAATGAAATTTCCCCGGAACTTTATGATATGCTTTAAAAATGTCAGCCGAGTACGTCAGCTGTCAAAAGAAGTTTTTCGATGCTTAAAAAGCATTCATGTAATGATAGTCAATTCAAAAAAGAAAAGCTTAATAATAATAGTTATATTGTTGTGTTGTAATTTTTAATAATAATACAAGATCAAATCAACAATGATTTATTTCACCACATCCGATTACTTAAACAAACTTTTCAAATATGGATCTCACCTTTTTTTAAAAACTAAATTATTTTATAAAAATTTACCAACATTTATTAAAATATTTTATTAACTATTTAAAAAAGTGTAATTTTATAATTTTTAAAAACTTTAAATTAAAAAATTTAGTAATAGTTAATTTAGGCGCGAGGTCCTTGTTTAAACAAATTTGTTCAATATTTAGGGTATCAAATTTAAATCTGACTCCAAATCTTCGGTGGTGCAAATCAAAACAATCAGTAAAGCAACACTTGTTTTTATACCACACCTTCACTAAATACAATACACTGAAATTCAAAAAGATAATGCAAAAGTCTGGGATCACAATGAATGTCTGAAATGTTACACAACTCTTACACTATCTGATCAAAACACAACACACCAAAAATAAGTGAAGGTCAAATATAATAATGATCAAATATCGTCAAAATGAACGTTAAATCAAATAATATTTAATCAATATTAATAATCAAATGTTTAACACAATTACAACAAAATATTACTTATAAAATTACTATTTACTTAAGATAAAAAAAAACAAAAAGGAAAAGTCTTAAGTTGTCGTTAAAACTCCCGAGTTATCGTCTGAACCCTAACGGTTGCTCACCGATAACCCTCTGATGGGGAATTTTAAGCATAGTCCAGACATTAAAACCTGATGTTCTCCAATTATCTTTACCTGGTGAATTAGTAATATTTCTGCAAATCGATAATATATCTGCTTTAGCAAGACTCTGCAAATCGATAATATATCTAAGCTCGTTTTCTGAGGGGTGAAAATCTACTGAAATCCCTTAGGTTATATACTATTTGGGACTGATCTTCATCTGGGAAATATTCTTCAGATACTCTCAAAATTATACTTTAAATTCTAAAAATTCTATCAAAATTCCAAAACTCCCTAAGAATTCCCTAAAAATTATTTCATTATGACCCTTATTCTTTATTAAAATACCTCTTTCAGGCTTTTTAAAAATACGAATTATTTTTCAAAGATTATCTTATTTTTTTAAAGTATTTTCAAAATAAAATTCCTGGGACTTTTTCAATTACATTCGAGTATTAATTAATTTTAATTATTAATATTATTATTATTATCATTATTATTATTTATACCTTATTTATAGTTTTTATTACTTATTTTTCCCCGGGGGGTGTCTTGGGTAAAACCAACAAATTCAAGAAAACTAATTGTTCGAACCACTCCTTATAATAATATTCATATATAAGATAATGACAATTTAAACAAACAACTCTTAATTGAATTTAGAGATTATTATAAATCTAATAATAAGCTTGTGAGGGACATTAAATTTGAATTTTTATGAGTTACGCGACTAATTATTGGAATTTTATTGTTACTATGTCATTTTAAAAAGACCATTTATAAGATCTAGTAACTTTTCGTTGACATTTTTCGCCAGTGTCTTATAATCAGACCCAAATATTAACAGTTGGACCAATTATTAACGTGTCATAAAGATTATTTAATTTTCAGTTGAAACGAATCATGTGTGCATTCGCTAAATGGGACCATATAACTGTAATTGTTAGGAAAAGTTGACGAGCACCGTTCGTCCTTGATAGCCAATGTGTTAATGGAAAGGGAATTGTTTTTATTAGCATACAAACTTGAAGGATTACATTTTTGCCAATTTCGTTTCATTTATTTATATTTTTATCATTCTGGAACTTTCTCTAGAAAAGATTACCACAAAAACCATATTCAATCTGTTTTTATTTCCTAAAATATCTCTTTCACAATTGCTCTTCGTCACGGTCTTATCATTGTTTTCGACATGTTTCAAGGTTTTAGTTTTATCTCCACCAGTGTTTCTTTTTGGCATTGATTCTCAAAACCAATTTTTTTATAAAAAGATAAAAAAATCAATAATTTATGCCTCAAAACCTTAACAGTCCTGTGTCCACAAACGTTACACTTATTCTTTGCTTGAAAATGATATTGACAATTTATTGACGAGGGTTGGAATGTGTTATAATAATCGGGCCGATGTTCTTATCCATGTTTTCATTTTCAGGATATTTCAAAGTTGCGATGCTTCATTTCAAAAAGTCCTTTGGGATTGTTAAAGAAAACCTTATTCCAAAGCAAGTCTGCCAAGAAAAAGATGAATATTCCGGAATTGTCCAACGAAACGAACAACAATTTAGTTAACTGTCAAGAAATTCGATACTTGGTCCCAATAAGTAATAATAATGAAGACAGTTCTGATTCCAGCAGTGACAGTGAGTGTAACCAGTGGTTTAGGAACATGAAAGTAACCCACTGAATGATTATTGCTGGGCACATTTAGACTATATCTAGACTTTTAAAAACCGATTAGAAGCTACAGTAGGCAAGCCGAACACGCTTCGCCCACCAAGTGCCCCATTGCCAGCAGGATCACACTTAACGTCCAACTCACTTCATCCAACCCGTCAACGATCTAGTAGTAGTGGGTATGGCAGTGTCATAACCAAAGACAGCGAAATATCCTCCCATCTAGACTCCAACAGTGACCAATCCATTCACAGTTTCTCCAAACCACCCATCAAACAATCGATTTCCTTCACTCACACCAGAGGTCACGGATCGGTACCTTGCGAACTGAGTCCAGACGTCATAGCCGAAGTATTACCCATCTTTAATGATGCCCACTTATGTCACATATATATGCGTAGCGAAATGCCAATCTCGTCAAACAAGAAAAGGCCATACTTTTGATGCAACACCAGGAACTAATGATCGGCGACTTTTACAAGACCACAAGGCCTTTATTAACGAACGACGATACAAAATACGTTCTTCGAAGTAAAAACTAATCGACAGTCATATGATAACCGTAATTTATTTTCCACCGCTTTTCCAGTGTCTACCGTCAATTACGATCGCCTTTTCTTTGACAATCAATACCTGGACGAGCTGGAGGAAGACACAAACATCATCCGAGACTCCATAGCCTTCTATAAAAGCTTGATACATCTGGAGTCCAGTTTCCTGGGGTCACCGAAACTTCACAGAAAACTTTTGAATTGAAAACATGAAAAATATAATAATAATAATAATAATAATAATAGTAATAATAATAATAATAATAATAATAATAATAAATAAATAAATAAATAAATAAATAAATAAATAATCAATAATGGATAACGATAATGTTGTAATTTATGTAAAGATGTATTTGTTTTATTGATTTTCATCCGGTAAAAATATAACAATAGAAATGACCAAAAATTTCTTTCTACTGATTAAGATCTAGAAATCAATCATCATAGTCACAGTCACAATCACACCATCAAAGGGTATCACTGGATCGGAGCTGAGTGAAAGGGAGACATGTCTTTTTGAAACAGCTGGAATATGTTGGCCGTAATTTTGCCGTCTTTGATGTCATTGTTGAGTTTTTCCCATTTCGAACGATTGTCTCTCATGTTTTTCAACATTGGGTCGCCGTACTGGAAGTAGAGCTTCGTGAAAATCCTGAAATATCAATCAACGTCATGACGATGGAAATCGATTAACGAAACGCTCATCGTACTCGAAACACGGAATGGCCACTCCGTTGAGGAACGAAATCTGCAAGCTGGGAATACAGGCCCGTTCTCGGTCCATTTGTTCGGCCGGCTTCTGGCCGATTGCCTTTTCCAAATCTCCTTGGGTAAAGAATTCCTCATAGATCAGTCGGGCAACGTTGCGAGCATTTTCCCACGATTTGATTTGATCGCTCAAATCGGCACAGGTCATCAGTAGAAACAGAAGCAGCTTGCGATGTTCGACATTGGTCTTGTCATAGCCGGTCTCTGCCATTTGTCGTTGGTGGGAGATGACTCGAAAATGATGAGCGAGATCTGTGGCCAAAATGATGTCTCGAATAAGATCGAGCGCTTTTTGATATTCCTGAACGAAACATACGATTTGTGTTCCAGATCAATTTATCACACCTGCCTGGTAAGGTTCTCGAAAATGTTACAGCCTTCCGTATTGAGAATACAGATCGTCTGGTTGAAGTGATGTCTTTCCAATACCGATCCTTCACTGCTGTATAAGGCTGCGAGTACTGAGTTCGAAGTTACCTTAACAGTGAACAATGAATATCTCTCCAACCTTGTCGTGGTTATAAAAGTTTCGATCACTTTCTCCTTTTTATATAGCCTGACTGGCTATTTATTTAGACCGAAGCACATTTAGAATGGATCACATTAGGAATCGATTATCATTTTTGTGTGAGAAAATGTTTTTGTACATGGTTCGAAAAAATGTCTTTATCGATTTCTTTTACTTTTTCGCATGACTGACTTTAAAATCAAATAATGAAATTTAGTTAATCTCAAAAAATAACAAAAAAAAAATTAAACAAAATAAGCGCAAAAATTGCTTTTATTGATTTAATATTTTAAAAATATTTCAGTAAAATATTGATAAAGTTTTTAAATTGGAAAAAACAGATAAAATTGATACCAACCCCTTTGAAAACCATTTTGTCAGTTTTATTACATTTTTGAAAAATGAAAAAATGTTTTTCATTTAATAATATTATTCAGAAAACGGGTAATGTTCTCAACATTATTTATTGATTAAAAAAATAATAATCAATATTTCATGATTTTGAAAATGTTTCAGAAAAAAATTAAACACGTGACAAATAGAAAATTAATAAGAAAGCAAGAAATAAATTATGAATATAATTAAAATATTTATAATAA